>PQWD01004987.1:0-64535 GCA_019425675.1 Leucinodes orbonalis | reverse complement strand
CGATGTGTACAATTTGTCATTACGAAATAATTCATGGAGTAAGTTTGGTTCAAGTTAGCTGTTACTGTTCATTGTCTTTGTGGTTTTTATGTAGCTAAACAATACAATATAAACGTAATGAAAAAAAATTTTTTTTTTTATTCGGACTAACTTATTTAACATTATTGCACACAGTAATACAATACAAAAACAGATACACGGAAAAAATTGTACTTTAGTTCAAATATAAAACTTATTTTAAAATATATTTTTTAAATTTACTTCAGTAATAAGTTCTCAGCTTATAATGAGAACTTTATTATTTTTCGTATCATTATTTGATTAACCCAGGAATCGACATCTGTGCAATGTCAATAGTTTTTAAACGAAGCCATAAACCAATAAAAACGAATTAACATCGGATGCTCCGCCCACGTAGCTTTATGAATTTTATTATTAAAAACAATAGAATATCGGTAAACGAATGCGTTGCTTGTTGATTCAATCGCTTCCTCGAATTTGAATAAACATTCAACAAAAATCAAACAGTTAGAATCTTCTTTATCTATATTTGAAAAATCCAAAATTAATATTCAAAATATAACAAATAAAACCTATTTTGTTTTACGCAACGTGGTAGTACAATAATACATTTTAAAATAGATTCAATTTATATTGTTTTACAAAAAGAACGTATCATTCGTTAATGTCTATTTAATTTCGTTAAGATATGACTTGCTTGTTTGCATAAAATGTCATTGTATTATAGATTACCCGATCTTATTATCCTTATTTAAAATTAATACTCTATACAGATCAAGCACCGAGCCCTTGTCTCATTTTATTTAGTATCATGTATGTGAATAACCGAATATTCCGAAATTAATGAATAGGAAATATTGTTACAAAATAAACAAATTAGTAGAATTAGTGATCCTTTAGCAGCGGTGACGTTCCCATCCCATTTGACACTATCGGTGCTTAAGGCACTGCTCTAGGAAATCTTATAAAGCCAACTTCTCCGGGGAACCGATTGTCGTCAGACTAGTAAAGCACTTAGAGCATGGAGCCACATATTTAGTATTATTGTGTTAACTGAGCTTTATATTTTTTGTTAACTTCGAGGTCAAGCTCCCTTAAGCAAATCTTAAAAATTTTCAATAATGTATACCTACTAGATATACTACTACACTATACTAGATAGTAGTAGTGCGTCGATGGCTCAGTGGTGTGGACTGTCGCCTTCCTACCGGGAGGGCTGAGGTTCAAATCCCGACACGTACCAATGTATTTTTCGAATTTTCGAATATATATGTAGTTATCCGACGCTCTTACGGTGAAGGAAAACATCGTGAGGAAACCTTAATGCACGCCTGCGAAGAGATTCGAAGGTTGTGTGCGAAGTCGTCCAATCGCACTGGCCGCGTGGACGACTAAGGCCTAATCACCCTATACTGGTAGGCTCGTGCCCCTCGGTGGGGACGTTTAATGAGCTGATAATGATGAATGATGAGTATACCTACTCTCGACAGCAGTAATAAACTTTATTTACATCGCTATCACTATTGTTGATGATATTTATGTTATGGACTATTAATTAAATTACATTCCACGCAGCAATTCAGCAAATTTCGACAAGGGTTCAACCTAAGAGGTTTATGCCTTGTTAAATATCCAATTCTATATAAAAGATCGAGTGAGAACCGCAATAGAAGATTAATGCAAAATATTAACTGTATGATAAAATGATAATATTTCAAAGAGGCATATTTTTATATCAATAAAATAATATCAGCGGGTATTATAAAATGAAAACATACTTATTAAAAATAGTGTGATACTAATGAAGTGGCCAAATCAATGAACTAAGATCCCAAACTTTTTTCCTATTATATCAAAATTGACGGAAAATAGACAGTTTGTGATTAAATATATCTCTTTTAATAATTTATTCTTACTCGTAACAACAGTTTAGGTACACTGCGTTATTAATCTACTAGACCAAAAATATGGAATTTGTCAGTAAGCCGGTATTATTCTCTTATATTGAAATTGCTATTTTAACCGCAGGATAGTAAAATTTATAAGGAATAAAGCTAAGGAATCTCTAAAAGGGTGTTTCGGTAGCAATTAGGACATTTTAATTTTAAAAGTAAATCAAACAGATTTCTTTGAAATGGGATGAATAACGGGTCACGCAAATAAAACCTAAGTGGGATACAATGCAAATGGATATGCTACTAAAACACGTCGATGAATATATCTTTAAATAAATTTCCAAAATTGACACTGCCATAACCTCACAATCCTTTACAAAAGTTCCTTAGATTTGTATTATTTGGTAACATTTACTTGTGAACGCCGAGTAATTTGATATTATATAATTATAATTATCTTACTGTAAAGTAAAACACCGTGAGCAATCCTTTGAGCGCCTTCGAAGTCCGAAGAGTTTCATAAGTTGTGCGTGAAGTCGGCCAATCCGCATTAGGCCTGGTTAGGAACTTGTGAAGTGGAGAGGGGCTGATGTCAATGTGCCCACAATCCAGGCATCATAGCATTCAAATCGTTAGACGTAAATTCATAGTAAATACAACATGTAGTTATATAAAAAAGTTAATAAACAACCTCATTACCTCAGCACATTGAGCACCTACAATCATTTCACAGCGCAACAAGCTATAATAGGTTAATGCTTATATGCTAAGGTTGTACAGAAGAAGTTATATAACTACTAGGTTATTTTTTGTATTTTATACATCGAAAATAAATTAACAATAAGTCCATCCAAGATAGAATTTCGAGGTTTGAGTATATTTCTCAATGTCTACCAATGGTTAGGTTGACGGAAGGAAAATGCGCTTATTGTGTGAAAAAAAGGAAAGAGCATAATGTTTCCCTACCTGAAAGAAAAAATAAATGGTATTCTTGAAAAGTGAACACATAGTTTTCGAATAGTTCCTAAAATGGCAACACCAAACAAAATTACCCTATCATAAATTGATTCAAACCCCAGAAAGGCGGAAACAATGTCAATTCCATTTCGACAGCGGTAGTTGGCGCAATTAATATTCATTGTCTGAGTAACTGTGTGTTGTCAGGTTAGATTTTGCGGGGTAAACTTTTGTGTAGTGTTGCCTCACGTAATAAAGTGAATCAACTATGATAGCTCATTGGTGTGGTCTGTTACTTTTCGATCTGGATGGCGCAGAAATGTTTTCTATGTATAATTATAAATACATACATTATTATACATAGAAAACACCCAGACCATTACAAACAGACATGTTCATGCACACAAATATTTGTACATGCCCGGGGGTCGAAACGGGAACCCTTGGTGATGTAGACGACGTCTCAACCTCTACACCAAATGGGTCGTCAAAGTTGCGCGTGAAGTCGACCAATCCGCACTGGGCCCGCGTGGACGGCTACAGCCTAATACTCCCTTTACGGGTAGGCTCGTGCCCCTTGGTACATATTGCTTTATTTTAAAAGATTGTTAATTCCTTATTCCTATTTCTGTGTATTGTATCTAGTTTGGTCCAATTTGGTCAAGTCACCAGTCTCTTGAAACCTTCTGTATACTCTCGAGACAGCGGACTGACTCATATTCAAACGACGAGCGACTTCTCGCTGGTTCAACCCTTCTTGCAACAGGGCAACGACTTGAGCGGCTCTTCAGGTGTTGTATCCATAATTTTCTTCAAATGACGGCTTTAATTTGCAGAGATGTGTTCAGGTCAACGTCTATTGAGCGACTGATAAGAAAAAAACGATTACAGGGGGTTTTACAGGGGGTTGTGTCGCGCAAGTTGTGAATAGAGCGCAGAGCAGTTTACGGGAGGTTGCGTTCAGTTGCATTCTAAGTACAAGTGTTTATTTAAATTACTGATATCATGCTACCATTTGAAAGCCTAATTAATAGGCTTTAATTATGTAAAACATTATATAGAGGTAAAATAAGTCATTTTTTAGTTATATCACTTTTAATGCGCACTTGAGGCTTGAGTCGATTTACTTGCACGCGAGAGTAGTTTTTTATAACACTACTTTGTATAGGTTCCTCGAACATACCTATACAAAAAATTGTCCAAGCGCGAGTCGGACTCGCCCGTGGAGGGTTCCGCAGCAGCAAGTAACAAAAACTTAAATATTTTGTTATTTACTTAGGCACCTCCTACAGCTTGATTATGAAAAAATAATGGTGCACGTTTATGACCTATAAAAAAACACGTTTTAGTTTTAATTCAATGTATGAGGAACCCCAAAATATATTATTATTTTTTCAAGTTTCTTGTCAAAACCTAATAGCGGTTAACAGAATACATATACTTACAAAGTTTGAATAGTGTAGTGCTTAGAGTTTTAGAGAAAAAAGGGTTTGACATACAGGCGGATGGGCGGACGGACAGACAGACAGACAGACTTGACGAATCTATAAGGGTTCCGTTTTTTTCCATTTGGCTACGGAACCCTAAAAATTACAACCCAGAGAAAGTTCTAGAACAAAACCTCCTATCACTTGATATTATAGCCACCTCATTACTCCAGTGGTAATTGTTTAGGGAAGCAATCTGTTACGAACAATAAGCATTGTTTAGTGACAGGATAAAGACGTGCGAAGACGGGCTTGATGTCATATAATGATTGTGCTTTAGTGACGTTTTATAATGATTTTACTAGGTGTTTGCCAGATATCGTTGTGTTTCGGGATTAGGGCACTGTTGCTGGGGTGACAGGCGCAGTGCGGCATTGATGGAGAGAATAATAACAGTCTATCAGTTGTTGGTCTCCTTCAACGCACAACGAAAAAATGATTAATGTCTGGGGTATTGTTACCAGACTCTATTTGCTTTTCCCTCAAGCAATTAGTGGGTACATTGCCCTACCCACATGTCCTTAATGCACTCAGGCATAAGATGTTTTTCAAACTGAGAGCTACGAGTGTATGCAATTTCCCTTGCCCAATATAACTGTCTACGTAATTGGTAATCCATAGCAAGGTCCATGTGAAAAAGAAAAAAAAGAGTGAGCCTTAAGGGTACTATGGAAAAAGATAACTTAAAATTAAATTTACTACCTAATAACGTACTAATAACATACTTATCCCAGTTAAATTTAAAAGACTATAACTCAATGTTATGTTATTCCTATTAAAACTTCCATTCCTAATTATATTTGTTTCACTGAAGCAACTTCTTGATTAGATCGTCGCGAGTTTCCTTCGAATACAAAAGTATTTTCAGGCAGAAATCCTCAAGGTAAGGGCTCTTTCAAAATCTTTCAACATACCAACGAGCAAACGGAATCGATTTTCATTAAGGTTGTACTAAAAATTCATTGCCGACGAAAGAAATTTCGGTTTCCTACCGCCCATTAACTATGAGTAATTATTTCGACAATACGCAGGAGCCCTCCGTATCGTGGCCCAGATATTTCTCATTATATGCTTCGTCTACTCCTCTTTAAAATAGCGATTTGCCATGGCTTGTGGTTTTTTGAGCTCATGTAACTTACCTAAATTGTGCTGACTAACAAAGAGAGTTTGTAAGAATAAAAATAGTAAAATTTATGGAAATATTATTTTAACACTAGTTAGACACAATTACATTTTTAGTAAAAAAAATTCAGGTTGCATAGAAATGATTTTCAGGCAATGCTTACAGTTCCAAATTAAAAGAAAAAAATATTAGTAATTATCATAAGTAGAGGCATGATTATTTTATAACTTAGTCAACAATAAAATAAACAGCTAATAAGGAAATAAAGAAAAGCTGACGCCTATTTAATACACCAGCTATTTCCAATAAGGTCCAGATGCTAAGTCCACCAGCATCCATTATTTTATCTGTCTCACTGTTTAGCCCGGAACAGCGGTAGGTATACTAAAGTCATTAACTATTTTAACGTGAATAGTTAAGATTTAAACTATTCACGTTAAAACTGATATTGTTTTCATAATAAAAATGAATAAAACAAAAGATTAAAATGGAAACATAATGCTACTATATGTGACAAAAATATTATAAAGTTAATAGATTCTTGTAAGAAAAGGTCTCTAGCCCCTTAAGTCTCGAGATGTTGAAGTGTAACCATCTTTCTTATACAAAGTGGCCCTTCTATGTCTTTAAAAGAAAATATATTAGGCCCTATAAGATTTATTATTTAGAGTTTTGGTTCAACTTTAATATTTTGTAAATACTTTTTATCTATTTATATATTATCCAATTATTTTTTCATATATTAGTGACGAATAGACTGTGGGTTCTTTTTACAGGATCATCACCATTACAGGCTGTCCACTGCTAAACTGAGGCCTCTCCTAATGAATTCTTCGCTGACCGATCCCTAGCTATCTACATTCATCGACTATATCTGCCACCTTAACCAGGTCTAGGGTAAGTCTACGCTTCTTTTCCTTTTACTTAGACGATTTTCTATTAACCGTCAATTGGGCTGCCTGGTTAACAGCTTACTAAATTGTTTTCCATAAAAACATTGATAAAGCAATGCATATATTTCGAACATCGACCACATTAGTGGGACATTGAACGCCATATTTATTTCCAAAGCTAATTATCGTCTGGTGGCCATACGACCGACATAGTTCAGGCACTGCACCATTAGCAGAAAACGTTTGCGAATCGTCCGCAATAACTCTAAGCGGCCATTTCACAAAGTGAAATTGAATTGCACCGGCGCGCAATTAAACAAGTATTTTAAGTATTTTGAACGCTAATTGTAACTAAACATTTCCAAGACGTAGATTATTATTTGATATTAGAAGAGCGTCGGTGGCTCAATGGTGTGGACTGTCGCCTTCCTAAGGCCTGAGGTTCAAATCCCGACACGTACCAATGTGTTTTCAAATTTTCGAAAATATATGTACGTTATCTGACGCTCTTACGGTGAAGGATAACATCGTGAGGAAACCTTCATGCACGCCTGCGAAGAAATTCAAAGATTGTGCGTGAAGTCGTCCAATCCGCACTGGGCCCGCGTGGACGAATAAGGCCTAATCACCCTACACGGGTAGGCCCGTGCCCCTCGTGCGGTCGTTTAATGAGCTGATGATGATGATTATAATTTGTTTTGCGATAGGAGTACTACACAAACAATGTGGAATATCAATTAATCTATTGATTATTTTGGTGTCTCGTTTTAAATGTAATGCAAATGTTTTTGAACGGTATTCCGACGTAACGACACGATTACGGCTAAGTACAGATTTAATTAATTTGTCCCAACGGCAGATAGCTAAAGAACCACCATCAGAGAAGAAGAGACTATTATGGGTACTAAACAACGGATAAACATACTTTTATACATTTCTTTATGTAAACACATACATATTATACACCCAGACCATTACAAACAGACATGTTCATGCACACAAATGTTTGTACTGCCCGGGGATCGAACCTAGAACTTTGGTGTTGCAGCCAACGTCTCAACCGCAACACCAAATGGGTCGTCTAAATACCAAAGTGCACGAAGTAAACGATTTGACATTATTATTTCTAAGGCAACTTAAATCCACAGTTGACCGAGACAAAGAATGCCGCATTCAAAGAAACTCAAATAGACTGAAGTTCATTATTAACGTAAAAACTAGTGAGCGCTGGCCCGCTTCGCTTAAGTGCTGGACAAATAAAACCTATTTAGGCAGTAGCTGGTGCAAGTATAATGCTTCTAGCTTTTGGAATTGCCACAATGGATGCAAAGTTAGATAATTATGTAACTTTTCGGTTTTGTTTGTCTCCCTTTGTTATTTTTACTCGTATGTTTATCAGACAAATATTGTAAAAACGAATTTTTGTGACTTCAAAAATGAAATTTATAAAACTTCACAATTAACTAGCCTTATAATGATGATAGCAGAATAACACGGAACAATAACTAAATAAATGTGTATTTACGAAACAACACGGAACAATAACTAAATAAATGTGTATTTACGAAACAAGTTATATTTGACATTTAAATTTTAAAATTACAATCGCTAAATAGTTTCAACAAAAATGAGTGAAAAATAGAAATTAATGACGCCGGCCGCCGTTCCGATATACGATGGACACCACATGCAAGTCTCACTCGAGTCTCACATGTTTTAGGTACTCGTAGTTACAAATCTGGAAAATACGCGTAATATAGTAGTAAAATTTGAAGCTGATAATACGCTGCTGCAGATGATCGTAGATATCAAATCCTATATATAAGTACCTATTTACTAATAAGCATGAATTGAATAAGTAGATTTAGACTGACTTTTGTTTTGAATATGTGGGTTCCCAAGGCTTCTACTTGGGAACCCACATAAGTACCGAAGTTATTCTGTTTATTTCACAAAAGACAAGCCGCTCTTTACAATACTTAGTACTTAAGCTAATACATAAATATTGAATATTTGAGAAGATGTCACGAGAGGCAGAATCAGAGGACAGGGGCAGATGGCAGTAACCCCCCAGGACGCTTATCTCAAACGTAAATGTAACCATTATAAGATACAACGTAGCGCAGCTTACCGCCAGTACCTAATCCCTTAAAGTGTACGTCATGTATAAAGAGGGCTGACCACTGCTAGAAAAACAAATCGGACGAGTAAATAGAGGTGATTATTTAAATGATTTATAATACGCATGATGTTGATCATGGCGTACCGACTCGTAGCTTGTTCTGTGGTCCAAGTCACGTTAGGAAACAGCACCATAGATTTTAAATTATGAATCTTAACGACACACTGACCTTATTTCATAAAAAGTAATAACTTTCATTACATAATCGTACTGTAAGTACCTACCGCTTTCGAAACAATAAAAAAAAATTAAAAAATAACCACCACATGAAAAATCATCCCACTGAGGTTCTTCCCACAAAGCGATTCACCAAACTGAGCCTTTACGAAATTATGACGGCAGCAGCACTTCCACTAGTCCATAAAAAATATCAACGTTTTTATATTCAAAACTAATTCACTGGTGCATTTTCTGTGACCTATAAAAAGCGTCATACGTCGGCATAGTAGATATTATTCAAGTCAACAGTATGTTTCATTTCTTTTAACGGCTTCAGCGACACCCCTAATCCTAGTTCCCAGTGCATATTCAGTTATCGGGACCATGTCGCTCTTGGCATGTAGCCAAATTGGCCTCCGCCAGCCGCTGCACGCTGTATGAGCTACATAATAGTTGCAGCAACCGCTGGTCAACATTTTCACTTATCTTATACGTAATGTTCTTTAATAAGTGTGAATAAAGTTTAAGTTTCATTTCAGTGGGCATAGTAATAATGTTTGTGAATGTGCCTTTAGGACAATCTAAACTCTTTTGTAATGTGCATTTGTGCCTAGACAAAATTTACTAAAGTGTCACGAAATTCTGAATGGCTTAAGTAATTAAGTATATACTTAGATACCCACTATTTAACATTATTTACTTTGATCCTAATTTCTACTATATGAAAACCGTATTAATCTAGACATTTAGATATTTATGTGTGTTTTTTTTTGTCGTAATGGTACATCAAACTCACTTTTTCGCAACTAAAGAACCCATAGAGAGATAAGTACCTGCATGGTTTCAATTTCGAGTCGATTATTAAGGGTCTTGGCAGACATTTTTGTTATACCTTTCCTGACGACCCATTTGGTGTTGCGGTTGAGATGTCGGCTGCAACACCAAGGGTTCCGGGTTCGATCCCCGGGCAGTACAAACATTTGTGTGCATGAACATATCTGTTTGTAATGGGTGTTTTCTATCTATAATCTGTATGTATTTACAAAAAAAATGAATATAAGTATATTTATCCGTTGTTTAGTACCCATAATACAGGCTTCACGCTTAACTTGGGTCTAGATGGCGCTGTGTGAATGTCAGTGGATATTTATTTATTATTTATTCGTATACTAGTTTATTTTTTTCTATGTGTGGTATAGAATCATGTAAACCCTGTGCTCGTTGTCACAAAAAGTCATAAAATAATAAGTGTTACTACATAATTAGAAATTAGCCACAACATTATCATTTGAAATATAATTTTGATTTATTACTATTTCCTTAAATATATTTTTTTCTAATATTCCCCAATTATATTGATAGATGTTTTGTCAGTGATACATTTACAAAAACAATAAAAATTCGCTATAGATCATTACCGGTCGCCAGTCACGGGTAACTTACCTGAAAAGAAAAAAAACAAAATTAATGAATAAGTATGCAAAGTCAGTGAAATTCAAGATATTTTAATTAAAATGTACATATAAGATGAAAAATCACCTATGACACCGCATTTTTAAATATCATAAGTGATCGGGACGGTCAATTCGCTCACATGGTGGTCAGTGACATGCCTTACCATGACAGATGCAGTGTTGAAAGAAATAAGTACCAGTACGTAGTGGTTACTTTCCGTCAACCGGTAATTTTACCATTTACTTAGTACTCTCTACAGGTTTCACTAGTAAGGGCAGGTCAAGGCGATTTCTTTATCTATAAATAATGCTGGCTGTTACAGTCCTCTCCCATAAATGAATTCATTTGAGAGGCATTGGTCCAACAGTATACAGTAATACTTAGAAATAACATACCACATTATAGTTATTTTTTAGTTTATAACAAAATTGATAAATTCTTTTGCAAAGTAAAAATTCTCACAAAGTATTATTTTATAGCAAAATATGCTAAAATGTACTGAATAAAGTGAATTTTCCTTTTAACGCGAAGGAACACTTCGAGATTTCCGAGCTTACTGGAGACTGAAGAGTCATCGATACTGAGATGCTTATATAACGACTAACGATGCACTACGACCTCATTAAAAAGGGCAATGCGCAGCAAAAAATTTTACACAAAAGCCGAGAACTCGATGAATCTTTAGGGAAATATTTTCTGTATGGCAACATTGTATCAATATTAACGAATCTGCCTTGCCTTAACACACGTAGATATGTACAATACCTACTAACTTTTTTTGTGTGGTACGTTTAGTATTCTTTTTTTAAATATATTGTTTTAAAACTATTTAATTTAATAAAATAAAAATAACCAGATGATTATTATTTCAATCTTACCAACATGTTATGTAATTTAATTTAGGCAGTATCTTCCAAAAGCTTAATTAAATAATAAATATATGGGTAATAGTCCCGTGCCCCTCGGTGGCGACATTTGATGAGCTGATAATAATGATATATTTTTAAATATGTTGGTAGTACCTTTGCGGTTTTTTAGTAACAATAATATAATAAGATCCAAAACCTATTTAAGTAATTTAAAAGCTTACAGAGTTTCACTAATAGTATCCAGCTCCCCGATGGATAAAGTAAATATAAATTTTCGTTTTAAATTATAAGAATAACGACGTTAGCGGAGTGCTATCAATATGAGAGCGAGCGTAATGTACACTAACTCGTTATGCACTTTGAACTCATTCACTGACGAATGTGTTGTGATAATCTGTTGCGTACGATTCCAACTCAATAATTATTTATTCCATTTAGGACCCTTTGAAGGCACTTATTAGAGTCAAATCAAACACTGGCTTATCTACACTATAACTGAGAAGATTCAGAGATTTGAGACATTAAGGTTGGCGTAGGATAGTAACAGAGGCTACTTTATGTCCCTTTCTTCCCTGAAATGGGGGGTTGAAGTTTGTATGGAGCATTCCGCAATTTACAAGGTTGAAAGCTAAAAAGAGGTGTGCGAACATATTATCAGTTAAAAACTCGTGTTTTTAAATATAGCTTGTTTAGAAAGCCCGTAAAAGATGGGGTAAATTTTGTATAGGACCTTTCGCAGTATTCAAGGTCAGATGCTAAAAATCACACATTTTTTAAAATCTTCTCCTAGGTCCTAAAATAATATATAAAAATTGTTAGAAAACCTAGTGTAAAACCGTTTTACCCCGAATTCAAAACCAGCGATGCTGCAGGCAAAAGCTTGTGGAATACAATTACAAAATATTTTATAAACTCTTAAATCACTTGGATTTTAAATTTGCATCGCAAGCTAAGTTATTGAAATTACAGCCACAATAAGAACAACGGAACGGTGCTAAAGAATTTACTTCCGGCCATGTTCATAACCGAAAAGTAATGCAACCGGAAAATGTTTTAAGAACCAGCAGTGTGAGCGCTACGTTAATAATAACGCAAATAGTAATTTATTTACGAGTACATGCAGCCAAGTCAAACAATCTTAAGTTTTAAACACATTTTTCTAAACATTTTACACTCAATGACAGTTCGTTTGATAGTCAGTTATCACTGGACTCGTTTGAAAACTTGTGATGATATTTAGTATAATCAACCGTTATTTCGAACAAAAATATTTATTAAAAGGTGGGTTACTTATTCGCAAAATATTCCCAAAGCTTCAAAACTCTATGCGGTTCGCTGTCAACAACATTAGTACTGTCACAAATCGTAATCGAACCACGGTTAATTTTACTATCTTGGGAGCCAGGGCTATGTTGAAATATACTTAAATAAAAAAAATAAAATAAGATAATTGAGTTATTAACAAACACTGTAATCGTATAAATATGTGTGCTAACTCATGTTAGTGGAATAAAAAAAATTGACTAGAAACCTACAAAAGAAAGAAATCAGTAAGTTTCCTAACTTAATATTACAAGTCTGTGGTCTAATTTAACATTGCCTACAAGATCGACGCTGAGAGTGAAGAGTAGCATTAAAATTTGCTTTTATCCTGACTTTTAATATCTATCTTAGTTCACATATTTCGTTATTTATAGACAAAATACCTCCACTTCCTGTGTATAACATAGTCGAACTACACAAAAAATTATCCTTTGGAGAACCTCGTTTGCTGTTTATACGGATTCAGTACAGGTTTATTGAACTCCATTATATTTTGTTGTTAAACTATTTGTGTGCGAAACTTGGCCCACGTGAAAATGCTAAGTTGCTTCTTGATACATCCGTTATCTGTCTATGATAGTATCGTCAAAACTAGTCCAGCTGTTCCGGAATTAGCTAAGATAAACAGACAGAAAGATGAAAAACTATGTGTTGATGATGTGTTTATCATCATCAGCTCATTAAACGTCTCCATCGAGGGGCACGAGCCTACCCATACGATGGTTTGTATAGGCCTTAGTCGCCTACGCGGGCCCAGTGCGGATTAGCAGAAATCACGCGCAAACTTTGAATCGTTTGGCAGGCGTGCGCAGGTTTTGTCACTATGTTTATATACTGACATTTATATTCAATATGTGCTAAATCGATTATTTAAAATAACATTATTTAAATTTTTCGTATGGATAATTATTACGGTGATATTTGCAGAATAAATAATTTTCCTATGAGTATCATTCACAAGCCAACGATAATGTTTGATGATATAACGTATACTTGGTTACGTAATAGTATAAATCGATCGGAAAGTAATTCAGTCACGTCATCATCTATAACGAAGTGATTAGGTACCTGAGCCATGTGCTATCGGGAGATCAGAATACAGTTGTCACAACCCATATTCTTACCGCGGTACCGTAAGAGCACGGTAATACTATATATTACCATTAAGAGGCAACTTAGGGATAAAAACTCAGATAAGGACGGGTGCCAGAGTAAATATTTAATAAATATCCAGGACATTCTCACAACGCCAGCTAGTCCTTAACTAAGCCTGTAATAAATATACATTTATATTTTTTGTCAATACATACATTTTATTCATCGAAAACACCCAGACCAATACAAACAGACATGTTCATGCACTCAAATGTTTGTACTGCCCGAGGATTGAACCGTTGGTGTAAGAGCAGACATCTCAACAAATTATATCACATGGGTCATCAAATTAGAAAGAAAGAAAAACATTTATATTGACCACAAAAAAAGCACGAAAAACATAATACGCAAAAAATATACAACTTATACAGAATCCACAAATTATACAGAGAGAATAGAAATACACGAGAAAAAACTCATAACAATGTGGTACATAATAAAGAAATACATAATTCAATAAAAAAAGATATATAAAAATAGAGACAGAAATAATAAAGAAGCACCTAGGTGTTTGCTGCTAAAAATGGATCTGCCTCAGCTTAAGCTGCTGTGTGTCATTGCTACTTACTACGTAATTACTACTAACATTTTGAGTGTACTGCTTTATCCCGAACCGCCATGAAGAACGTGGAGATTATGTCTTTATGATTATGGCAAAATGCTTCACTGTCATGGAGTACGACCAAAGTTCAGCTGTTACGCGCTAATAAAGTGAATAAGCTTTCTTATGCAAAAAAAGTTTCCAGGCTTTTTCATATTATAATTAATATTATTTGTAAGTTATTTTTAACGATTTTATTGATAATAAATACTATCAATAAAATCGTTTAAAAATTACTTACAAAGGTACAATATTGAAAAAGCCTGGTAACATTTTTTGTATTAGAATATTATCATTATTATAATTATATATCATTATTTTTAGGACAAATCTTTTCCTTTTCTATTTTTGTTTATATTCGTAACTTCATAATCTCAAAAGAATATTTTTTTATAAAAAAGCAGTTAACAGTTATTCACAGTCTCTAATATCACTTTAATAGCGACTCCCTAACTCCCCTTGCCTGCACAAATATTTTCCTAGTTGTTATTTCCCGCAGAATCCGTCGAGATCGGTGTGATTCAGCTGCGAGTGTTTTGTTTGGTTATGTTGTTTCAAATATAAACAGTCTTGTGTTTTGAAACCAGGTACTAAAAAGAATGGAACAAATGTGAGTAGATAGTAATACAGTCCTAATACTTCAACTCTATATTCCGAAGACCTACAAAGTTTCCGGAAAATTCAAAGAAAGCTAACAGTAACATTTTTGTTACAAGCAAAATCAGTAACATATCAAACATGTTACTTAAGGAGATATGTACGTTATCCGACGCTCTTACGGTGAAGGAAAACATCGTGAGGAAACCTTCATGCACGCCTGCGAAGAGATTCGAAGGTTGTGTGTGAAGTCGTCCAATCCGCACTGGGTCAGCGTGGACGACTAAGGCCTAATATCACCCTATACCCTAGGCTCGTGCCCCTCGGTGGAGACGTTTAATGAGCTGATGATGATGATGCCTTAAGGAGAAGTATTCTACAGTTGTTCACTAACGAATATAGGTACTTTCTATTTAGCACAAGACATCCTGGTCTTTCACTTTCCTCATCCAGCCTTCACCAGCGACTTTTCATAATTCATCAGTTTATCTTACGCTTAAATCTGAAAGCTATCTTACGCTACTCTTGCCAAGAAACTGTCTGTATTTGCTGATCTAACGAACTATAGTTATCTTACGGGTAATATAATTACTAACTTTACCCCTGAGAGATAAACCAAGCCGTGTTCTCTCCATAAATGCGTATATCATCTAATGTTAATCACAATGTCTACTATGAAGATTAGGATACTAACATTATTAAGACGAGTTATTAAAAGTTCACTTTTTAGGCACTGAAAACCAATATAGTGTTAAGTTGTTTATAAGGTACATCTTTAGCATAATTACTTTGCAAAGTGAAATAATTCACGGGTGTCGTTAGGGACTTCGTTGAAGATAAGTTATCCAACGTGACATCCTCCAGCATATTAAATCTACCTAAATTATTGCAAGTTAAGTTTGTCCTAATTCTGATAGAAATTAAGAGAAAAGTTTGTGTTGACAAAAAATATTACAAGATTCAGACCTGCTGAAATTCGGTTGTGATTTTAATAAAAGAAAGAATGCGATGTAATTGTTTTCTGCCTCTTCTAATTAAGTTGAACAATACGAAGAAAACGTAGATGGAAATACCATAGTTAATTTTAAAACAGAACGATGATAGAATTTTTATTTTTCTGTAATATGAGGCAAATGACAATCAGGATCACTAATATTTGAATCGATTTTTTTACCAAGCAAGGCTCTTTTAATGATATGTATTATATAGATATAGGTAAAGTAGACCATATAAGAAATAAAATGGATATTCTAAACTTACTATTTGCTTCTACCTTGAGTAAGCTGTAGATGGGGTAAAAAATAATAAATATGTATTTCTTACTCTTAACTCGACTCAAATAACGACAACGACATACAACGGGCACCTTCTCTAAAAACATGGCTATAGCAACAATTACTATTAGTCATTACGTTAGTAATTGGAACCGATACTACTAAGATATGAAAAGTTTTTTTCATGTATGTATATTTTAATAGATTCAGCGTGACAGCGTAAATCGCTTCCAAATAAGACTCTCACAAATTTCTTTTCACTTGTAAGCGATATGGATCATTACAGATTCTCCGTTCCAGATTATTCTCATCTTGAATTCAAAATGAAACAAACAGGCAGATTGTGAGGGCGCTCGTAATCACTGCGTGGCGTTTGACAAGACAGAACGCATCCGTTTCCGACCACAGCTCGCAATTCTTTGATAACGGAACGAAATTTATATCCTTTGAATGTAATTTTGAGTATTAAGTAGGGCGAGATTAATAATCGCAAAGAATTTTCTCTTTATGCATTATTTCCAATATGTAATAGGAAAGTCCACAAATGAAAGAACTTTGAAGGAATGATCCTCAAAATTTTATTTACATTTTCCGTACACTGTTCCCTCACATTGAGCGCCAATTTTTGACACAAGATTACAAAATAATAGGCATATATTTATTTTGCAAGAACGATTGTTTTTAAGTCCAACACTACCTTCCTTTTATCGAAGTGTTTCGTCGTTTTTTCCGAACTCTCATAGAGTTGGTTACTGTGAAAAAGATATCAGATCCCTACATGGGACTTACCGACATCTTGGCCGGCTTGGCTGTTTCGTTACTTACTGCAGATCAGGAACTAAATATTCGCAGCACTACCACGACGGCAGCGAAACGGCGAAGAAGTACATAAGTATTAACTGGCATGTAGAATTTGTTGACGTAAGGGTTGGTAGGGCTAGGTCGTGTAGATTCAGATGCTTGGCTCTACATGAGAAAACATGTTACGCCTGACCATTTATATGAGAACATATATTTTCACACATAAGTGTAGGGAGAACAATGCATCGGTCACAAATCGGCTGGTGAAACCGGGGTGATACGACGGCTTAACATAAAATCGGCGTTAAAAAACGTTTCGTCGCTTGGTTCCTAGCACGAAGGCAGTTTCATGAATTTGATACCGGAAAATTGAGCAATAAAATTGTTAATTAATCTTACTAGGCCTCATCATCGTCGACGCCTATTTACACCTACTGCTAAGTGTTTCCTTGTATTCAACACCCACTATAGAACCGATATGCTTACGCATTGTCAATGACTAATTCTCCTACGCCTCATATGATTTCAGAAATTAGCACATAAAGAAATACATAACTCAACATTCTCTATGCTCTTCGGAATACCTATTGGTACCTCTTGGTAAGCCTATACAAAACCTACACCTACTCGCGGAAAAGAACCGGGTGTTCTATTTTCCTATATTTGTAAGTCCGTGCATCGCTCTTCTATAAAAATATGTGTATAGAAAATGGTAACATTAATAAAAACTGCTCGTAATATCCTCCTCATATGGGTAACATATTGCATGTCAGTAAAAAAGGGGAACGGTAACTTGACTAACTTGCGATGTACCACTTTTCACGATGAAGCTCAAAAAATACACGTGTTGTTCTTTATCTTGTAAGTTAATAATCAAGGCTAAGAACTTGTGTTATTATTTTCAACGATTTACATATTATAACAAATGTTTTCTAGTCCAAATTTTCCTTATCGTAAGAAGTACCTTATCGTTTCAATTTTCCCTATTTTATTACATAAAAATTGCATGTTGTCTTCGCGCATGCCAATGTTAGAAGCCACCTAACTGATTTCAATTAAGTTCTGAGCATGATTGGTTTAAGCTAGAAACCATCATATGGTTTGGATAGTAGGCGGCGATAGTGGTTTAATAGATAATGTTGTACTGGTTTGTTAATATTTCGTGTTCTTGTTTATGTCAAATATTTTGTCTATTATTCTGCTGCTTGTAATAACTTTTATATATTATTTATCTATCTATTGAATTTTCCAATAATAGGTTATTCTTTATTTATCTTTTAAAAGTTTTTGCCATAACACTTGAAATATAATGCCAATGAATTTCTTAAGACAAACAGATGTCTCAGCAGAGAATTTTTTCGAAATTTAGATGCAAAGAATGTTAGATGTAAAATTTTAGAGTTTCCACCAAAAACGCGATTGAGCTTATAAATGGAGGTTATATTTATTAATTCAAATGTACAATTTACAAAACCAACAAACTAAAGTATAATTATGCGAGTACGCACATAACGCTATGAAGCAATTCAAATCTTGTAAGAGACGCTGTTATGATATGGTTTCGGAAGCTCAGTTGTCTCAAAGGGGGAAAAATAAACCTTATAACGTGAAACACGCAGATAACGAACATCCACGATTTAATTGTATATGTTTCTTTTTGAGCACTTGAAGTAATTGGATAGTACTTTAGATTATAATGAAGTTCATCAAGGGCTCGAAAGCATTTTAATGATATAGAACAGGTCCTTAGATTGTATATGCAGATAATTTTAATAGTTATCTGCTTATACAATTATAAGACTGTGATATAGCTGGATGGCATTGCGTTAAACCATTAACAGTCATGCATACAGAATTTGAGCATATCATAAATCACATATATGAACGTATTAGTCATAGGTATAGTAAGCGTATCGCGTCGTCAAAATAAATTAGCTCGCTTTGGCGCCAGAAATCCCGATCCTTCGCCTTCTTTACCCAGTCTCCGATATATGTATTTCCGGAAAAATGCATATAAGTGTGTTAACAGATGTAAGATTCACGCTGATTTGGGTCTAGATGGCGCTGTGTGAATTTCAGTGGATATTTATTTATATTTATTTTCTGTGAGGCTGTTATATCACCCACAGAAACATCTATATCACTCCGGTTAAGCTGGCTAATTCTTGCCGAAACATTGCTCTCCCACAATTAAACTGTTGTCACGCCGAATACTTTCACTCTCATTATAATCATTACAATTAAAGAATTATGTCCATAACTCTTTGAACGCCCATGACACCTAAAGTCGGCAAAAACAAAAGATTTTCTATTGTGTCTGTATTTCAGCGTTCAAAGTCGTCCAAAATGATTTCCTCGCAGACTTACGTTACTAGCCACCTTATTTAAAGGCTATTAGGCTACTACTCAATGAAAAAAAAATATTAAGGGTCGGCCTGGTTCAGAAGAGTATGTTAAGTGTGTAGTGGTAGAAATATTTTTTATTTATTTGCGTTTGTATGCTGTTAGTGTAAGTGAAAGTATTTGCAATGTAAAGGGATGTAAGTGATCATACCGTTCTAGCTACATCGATTACAAAGGCCGTGTGTATTTGCAGAGTCGGCGTGAAGTGATAGCGGTTAAATGCTGAGTAAACTACGAACCGTGCTGCAGGTATTAGTTCAACAAATCGAAACTGAAACATATCGTTTTTTCTGTGGTAGGTTAAATCTTACGGGAAACTGACCGAACTTTATCGTCGAATACTAGGAGCCATCTAGCAAGTAAAAGGCCTAGTGGATAGATCACTTCAACCTTGCTTACCTCGTAGGACGTAATACGCTCTCACCTTGGAGGCCTTGTAAGTAGTTAAGTTTAAGTAATTAACATGTGCAAAACTGTTTGAGAAATAAATAAATAATTATTATCTAATACGGAACTATTTTACTTTTAGTTAATCTTAATATACCGATAGCTATGTTTTCCGCCGGTGCAGGATTTTGGAATACAAGGCCATTTGGCAACAGCGACAGAATGTGTAAATAAAGTAAAAGATTTTGGTAACCACACTTTATATATAAGTGTTATATATGTAAGATAATTGAGACCTAAAAAACGTTCCAACTATAAGAATAGAGAATGCAATCAGAAATACTGTCGTTTTCTGTTATAAACAACAAACAGGCCTTTAAGAGTTTATTTATCAAATTTCAATATATTTTGTCAACATCGTAACACGCAATGGGACAAATACGTAATAGCTAGCAAAGAGGAAACGTCCATATTGGCTGTGCAGTAAACTTCTCCCGGGAGAATTAACCTTTGCGTGGTATTTAAAAAGCTTTGTGCTTCAACTTAGCCCTTCCCGTGTATACCGCGTTTCACTATAACTATATTTAACGATATATAGAGACCACTGTATGTTTAGTAAGTTGTTAATCGTATTTTACTGAGGCACAGATAAAAAGATATAATTTACTCCTGAGGGAAACCATGCATTATGTTTTCTGCGTGGGAACCTCACTGTGACCTACATATTTTTTCGACATAATAATTATAGTGGTAGTTTGAATAAGAAAGAATATTGGTTATTTTCGCACATCGCAACACCAACAAAAAATATTACAATAAAAACCAAGCTTACACTGCTGTGCTACGATGGCCAAAGTAATTGGACCCGCTCAGAATATACCCTGGCCTGACACTGATTNTGTGAGGGCGCTCGTAATCACTGCGTGGCGTTTGACAAGACAGAACGCATCCGTTTCCGACCACAGCTCGCAATTCTTTGATAACGGAACGAAATTTATATCCTTTGAATGTAATTTTGAGTATTAAGTAGGGCGAGATTAATAATCGCAACGAGAATTTTCTCTTTATGCATTATTTCCAATATGTAATAGGAAAGTCCACAAATGAAAGAACTTTGAAGGAATGATCCTCAAAATTTTATTTACATTTTCCGTACACTGTTCCCCCACATTGAGCGCCAATTTTTGACACAAGATTACAAAATAATAGGCATATATTTATTTTGCAAGAACGATTGTTTTTAAGTCCAACACTACCTTCCTTTTATCGAAGTGTTTCGTCGTTTTTTCCGAACTCTCATAGAGTTGGTTACTGTGAAAAAGATATCAGATCCCTACATGGGACTTACCGACATCTTGGCCGGCTTGGCTGTTTCGTTACTTACTGCAGATCAGGAACTAAATATTCGCAGCACTACCACGACGGCAGCGAAACGGCGAAGAAGTAAATAAGTATTAACTGGCATGTAGAATTTGTTGACGTAAGGGTTGGTAGGGCTAGGTCGTGTAGATTCAGATGCTTGGCTCTACATGAGAAAACATGTTACGCCTGACCATTTATATGAGAACATATATTTTCACACATAAGTGTAGGGAGAACAATGCATCGGTCACAAATCGGCTGGTGAAACCGGGGTGATACGACGGCTTAACATAAAATCGGCGTTAAAAAACGTTTCGTCGCTTGGTTCCTAGCACGAAGGCAGTTTCATGAATTTGATACCGGAAAATTGAGCAATAAAATTGTTAATTAATCTTACTAGGCCTCATCATCGTCGACGCCTATTTACACCTACTGCTAAGTGTTTCCTTGTATTCAACACCCACTATAGAACCGATATGCTTACGCATTGTCAATGACTAATTCTCCTACGCCTCATATGATTTCAGAAATTAGCACATAAAGAAATACATAACTCAACATTCTCTATGCTCTTCGGAATACCTATTGGTACCTCTTGGTAAGCCTATACAAAACCTACACCTACTCGCGGAAAAGAACCGGTGTTCTATTTTCCTATATTTGTAAGTCCGTGCATCGCTCTTCTATAAAAATATGTGTATAGAAATGGTAACATTAATAAAAACTGCTCGTAATATCCTCCTCATATGGGTAACATATTGCATGTCAGTAAAAAAGGGGAACGGTAACTTGACTAACTTGCGATGTACCACTTTTCACGATGAAGCTCAAAAAATACACGTGTTGTTCTTTATCTTGTAAGTTAATAATCAAGGCTAAGAACTTGTGTTATTATTTCAACGATTTACATATTATAACAAATGTTTTTCTAGTCCAAATTTTCCTTATCGTAAGAAGTACCTTATCGTTTCAATTTTCCCTATTTTATTACATAAAAATTGCATGTTGTCTTCGCGCATGCCAATGTTAGAAGCCACCTAACTGATTTCAATTAAGTTCTGAGCATGATTGGTTTAAGCTAGAAACCATCATATGGTTTGGATAGTAGGCGGCGATAGTGGTTTAATAGATAATGTTGTACTGGTTTGTTAATATTTCGTGTTCTTGTTTATGTCACATATTTTCTATTATTCTGCTGCTTGTAACAACTTTTGATATATTATTTATCTTTTCTATTGCATTTTCCAATAATAGGTTAGTCTTTATTTATGTTTTAAAAGTTTTTGCCATAAACTTGAAATATAATGCCAATGAATTTCTTAAGACAAACAGATGTCTCAGCAGAGAATTTTATTTCGAAATTTAGATGCAAAAGAATGCATGTTAGATGTAAAATTTTAGAGTTTCCACCAAAAACGATTGAGCTTATGAAATGGAGGTTATATTTATTAATTCAAATGTACAATTTACAAAACCAACAAACTAAAGTATAATTATGCGAGTACGCACATAACGCTACGAAGCAATTCAAATTCTTGTGAGAGACGCTGTTATGGCATATGGTTCTCGAGAAGCTCAGTTGTTCTCAAAGGCGGGAAAAATAAACCTTATAACGTGAAACACGCAGATAACGAACATCCACCGATTTAATTGTATATGTTCTCTTTTATGAGCACTTGAAGTAATTGGATGAGTACTTTTAGATTATAATGAAGTTCATCAAGGGCTCGAAAGCATTTTAATGATATAGAACAGGTCCTTAGATTTGTATATGCAGATAATTTTAATAGGTATCTGCTTATACAATTATAAGGACTGTGATATAGCTGGGATGGCATTGCATTAAACCATTAACAGTCATGCATCTTCAGGATTTGAGCATATCATAAATCACATATATGAACGTATTAATCATAGGTATAGTAAGCGTAGCGCGCTTATAAAAAAATCTATGGTGTTAGTAGATCACATTTACATTTCGATCACGTGACTACGGTTCGACTATAAAAGAGGTGTAAATGGCATATCGTCAAAATTAAATGAGCTCAACCCCATCGCGGTCCCTCAGAAATCCCGATCCTTCGCTTTCTTTACCTAGTCTCCGATGTATGTATTTACGGAAAAATGCATATCAGTGTGTTTAACAGATGTAAGTTTCACGCCTAATTTGTGTCTAGATGGCGCTGTGTGAATTTCAGTGGACATTTATTTATATTAATTTTCTGTGAGGCTGTTATATCACCCACAGAAACATCTGTATCACTCCGGTTAAGCTGGCTAATTCTTGCCGAAGCATTGCTCTCCCACAATAAAACTGTTGTCACGCCGAATACCTTCACTCTCATTATAATCATTACGATTAAATAATCATGTCCATAAACTTTGAACGCCAATGACACCTAAAGGCGTCAAAAACAAAAGATTTTCTATTGTTTCTATTGTTGTATTGGATTTCCAGCGTTCAAGGTCGTCCAAAATGATTTCCTCGCAGACCAATTTCTAGAAGTGGGCATCCATCAGTTGAAGAGCCACCTTAACTAGATTTAAAAGCTATAGGCTACTACTCAATGATAAAACTAATTAAGAGTCGGCCTGGTTCAGAAGAAAATATATTGTGTGTGTGGTGGTAGAAAAGTATGTTGTATGCTGTTAGTTGTAGGTGAAAGTATTTGCAATGTAAAGGGATGTAAGTGATCACACCGTTCTAGCTACATCGATTTACCAAAGGCCGTGTGTATTTGCAGGGTCGGCGTTAAGTGACAGCGGTTAAATGCTGAGTAAACTACGAACCGTGCTGCAGGTATTAGTTCAACACAATCATAAACTGAAACATATCGTTTTTTCTGTGGTAGGTTAAATCTTATGGGAAACTGACCGAACTTTATCGTCGTATAATAGGAGCCATCTGGCAAGTAAAAGGCCTAGTGGATAGATCACTTCAACCTTGCTTACCTCGTAGCAAGTAATACGCTCTCCTTACCTTACCTTAGAGGCCTTGTAAGTATTTAGGTATAAGTAATTATCACGTGTAAAACTGTTTGAGAAATAAATAAATTATTATTATCTAATACGGAACTTTTTTACTTTTAGTTAATCTTAATAAACCAATAGCTATGTTTTCCGCCGGTTCAGGATAGTGGGATACAAGGCCATTTGCCAACAGCGACAGAATGTGTAAATAAAGTAAAAGTTTTTGGTTTTGGTTTTATATATAAGTGTTATATATGTAAGATAATTGAGACCTAAAAAACGTTCCAACTATAAGAATAGAGAATGCAATCAGAAATACTGTCGTTTTCTGTTATAAACAACAAACAGGCCTTTAAGAGTTTATTTATCAAATTTCAATATATTGTGTCAACATCGTAACACGCAATGGGACAAATACGTAATAGCTAGCAAAGAGGAAACGTCCATATTGGCTGTGCAGTAAACTTCTCCCGGGAGAATTAACCTTTGCGTGGTATTTAAAAAGCTTTGTGCTTCAACTTAGCCCTTCCCGTGTATACCGCGTTTCACTATAACTATATTTAACGATATATAGAGACCACTGTATGTTTAGTAAGTTGTTAATCGTATTTTACCTGAGGCACAGATAAAAAGATATAATTTATACTCCTGAGGGAAACCATGCATTATGTTTTCTGCGTGGGAACCTCACTGTGACCTACATATTTCTTTCGACATAATAATTATAGTGGTAGTTTGAATAAGAAAGAAATATTGATTATTTTCACACATCGCAACACTAACACAAAAAAATTATTACAATAAAAAACACAAGCCTACACTGCTGTGCTACGATGGCCAAAGTAATTGGACCCGCTCAGAATATACCCTGGCCTGACACTGATTTTCATTGAGCCAGTACGAATCGGCACGAAAATAAAAAAATTAAATAATTTATTTATAAATTAACTAACTATGTTTCCGGCTAAAGGAAGTAAAGTTACTGGGTACTGAGGCTTACCATGTTTGCTTCATAAGTAAGCAACTATAATACTGTGGTCATTTTTGAGACAACTGGTGCAACGAAATAACAATAATAAACAAAAGATGTCAAAATAGAGACTAAAATCTTAATATGGAAATTGGCGAACTGATTATATTTTGAACTATCATATAATATCGTTTTAATCCTTAAGCTTTTTAAATTTGTAATTAAAAATCGATGAGGATAAATCACAAATTATGCTGATCGCTTTTTTGTAAACCACGTTTCGAATATCCTTTTAAAGATTGGCAATTTACTACTTGACTTGTATGAATCACCTGAAATGAAATTTCGATACCTCTAGGCGTGATAACACTGATTTCAGAGGGTCTAGAAGTGAAGTGATCAAATATGAAATTGGAATATAATACAATTATAAATACTATGGATTCAAATATAAGTGGCCATTAATCTTAATAGCATCAAACATTTGCTAATTAATGCTGATATCTCTCTTACCATAAATCTATTACGTTTCACAGCATAGCCGTGGGGAGATTGGGCCGTAACCCACCATGTGGGCCAATGCGGATTGGTGGATGTTAACGACTACTATCCTTAGATTGTAAACAGAACAGTAGGCTTGACATGCCCTCCGAGCCACGGAATCATCTTTCTTTCCGGACAATCAGGTAATTCAGCCTGCAATGTCAAAATCTGTGCCTTAGCAAAGTGGAAAAAATCGCACAAAGAGACATTCAATACTTTAAGCGCACTAAACCACGGAAGCAGTTATTGCCAAGTAGTGGGGTTACCAGTTTCCCAAGATTCCTCTTTTCTCTTATTTTTATTTCCCTTTTTTAAGGTTGGCAACGGACACGTAGCTCCTTCGAAGAAATTAGTGTTCATTGGCGGTGTCTCGTTTGTCCACCCATGAAAAAAAACGTAATCAAAACATAGGTTTTGTGTAATAATATGTAAAATTTGTAAAGGAGAAGATCCACTGGCGACATTGCGTCATATCTAGCTGTATATAAATCCGTGTGAGCCAGGTGGGCGATGCAGGCATCAAGTATTCAGCGCGCGGGACTGTGACTGATGGTGCGACCGCCGGGGCTCCCTTGTCACTGCGGACCGCGTCGACGTGACACAAATATACTGGGTATAACTCACAAAATTGTACCGCATGATGACAATGGGATTTGTGAGAATTCTTTTTTTAATTTTAAAGAACGGTTATGCTGGCCCGTTTTTGTTCCGCAATCATGTTTCTTGAATTCTTGAAAAAGTTATATTTTACGTGCCGCATGTAAAATGATAATAAATAAATAATCCGATACCTTTTCAATCACAAATATCTAATCTAAAAAATTCTTAACGAATGACAACATATTTTCACAGCCATATTTATTTATTTTTTAAATGGAAGACCAGGCTATTTGTTGTTTAACGTGCGGCACGTAAGGCAATAATAAAAAACATTACCAAAAATACCGACACACAAAAAAAACCTAGCATTTTTCAGCTAAGTGAATAGAAATGGTTAAATAATTATTTCATAATTTTGAAGTCGGTGCCAGGTATCAAGAACTCTGTATGGATTTATCTTACTAACCTACTTATCTGTATTACGAGTATAAATCTGAGGAGTTTGTTTGGCAGTTGGCACCGACCTTACCTACTTACTTTGACATGACCAAGGGTAAGATAGCCAGTGAAATTTCAGAATATTAAGTTGTTACTTCTACGGTACTAGTTCCAAACCACATTTTGAATCCACTTAGTATACTTTAAATAGTTATCACCCAGGTTACAATTGACATTGTAGACTAGGCTGTAGTAAATAGAAAAGACCCTGGTTTTCAAATTAAGGGTTAAATTATCAACGAGAGCACAAACCTGGTTCTAGAAAGCCAGTATCTTAGTCTTATAAGTTTAGACAGACACCAGTAATTAAACAAGACTTACGCTTTGCCACTAGTATAATAACAAACAATTTGCTTAACGGTTGAAGCAGTCCTGTTTTGAATAGGTTTTCCGAGCTAACTGATAAGATTGGTAGATATTCTAGGTAAGTTATCTATACATAATGTTCCCGTATTTACAGTGTTTATTTAAGATTTGAGCATTTTAGGAAATTCATAAATAGTACCGTATTACCAACCAATTACGAAATATTCAGGTAGTTGCAACCTAAGTAGGGAATGTTAATGTATGTATTTATGTGCCAAATATCGTCTCATAAAATAGAAGTGTTTTGCACTTCTATGGGAATAGGGGAATGTAGCTACGAAAACTACTGGGTGTGTCAGATGTATGTAACTATACATTAAGTTTTTGCGCGCCACTTCGTCCGCGTGGTAAAATTATTCCTTGCTGCTCCGCTCCAATTTTTCTTAAAATAATAATGTTTAAGCTATAACCTCGATTAATAAGCTGCTTATATCTAGACAGAATAGAACTTTCTGCTCTGACATATTTTTTCAAATCACGTCAGTATTTCTAGAGATTAGCACATTCAATCAAACAAAAAAGCTGAACTTTATAATAACTAAAGGTCTGTCATTTATGTTTCTGTGACAGAAAATAATAGAGAATTAACTGTTATAGATTTTCAGGAATAATCGACCTGCCCATAGGCGATCACTTACCATGGCGACTGATTTGGTCGTCTCATTCAATCAAAAACTTAATAATACTTAATCATATGTGAGAAATTCTTCTTACAAAACGTTCATAATTATGTAATCTCAAAATACAGGAGTTCGTAAAGTTCGATTATTTATCAAAGGTTGAAGTTTTCCCTTAAAATTGACACTTTGTAAGAACGCGAAAACGAGATGAACGAAACAGGGTCGCTTGTTTGTGACAGAGAGGGAACATAAATGAACAATGATGTCGAGGAATGAAGAAAAATAACTCCAGCCACACTGACGTCTTTGGAGTGGCAAGAATATGCCAACGGTATATTCCCTAGTGTTTTTGTTAAATTAAAATACTTAATGCTTGTCACATTGTTTGCTTTCAGCCCTCAAGTCTTTTGTTTGAACCGAATGCTGTCCATTTATATTGTTTACGCGAAGAATGAAGACAGTGAACCGGGCCAATCAATTTATGTGCCCTGCTCTCCCGATGAGTGTTGTTTTTGTGCCCATACTTTCAAGATTTTGCTAGTCATCTTAAAATTATAGCAAACTTAACAACCTTTCAAGTAAAAATCGCTAAATTATATTGCCATTATCAAAATATAGTGAAATAAAATAGATTTATCTCTACAAATAAAAATGTTATCAACATCATCTTACAACTGGAAGATAAATCCAAAAACATTGGCTCTACGAAAGTCAGGTTTAAAAACCAAAACAATATTTACTCCTATATTTCAATTTTAGTTTACCAGTGCAGTGACAAAGACAATAGCCTCTCTAGGAGCTTGTCCTTATGTAAGCTATTGTGATTCGCCTAAAATATTTTTACGTACATACATGAGTGTACTTCTAATAAATAATTAAGAAAATCTTCCGATCTTGACTAGGTTCTAGGTAGAAATCTAACCGGAAAGCACCACCAGTCTAATCGGGCACTTGATATATGAACCAGCCTAGCGTGCATCTTTACTTTTTTTCAGTCAATATAGTATCTAGTTTTTAAAATGCAATAGCCATCCTTAAATAAAAAATTCAAGCTTAGTCTAAAAACAGAAATATTATTCTGTGCACCATTAATTCATCGTGGTTCCGCGTTACTACATTTAACCGAGAAAATGCCTTCCATAGAGATAGCGCCATTTAGTCCCAAACTAAGCATTTTCCTGTAATATGGGTACTAACAACGGATAAACATACTTATATACATTTTTTCTGAATACATACATAGAAATATATTATACATAGAAAACACCCGGGCCAATACAAATAGTTCATGCACACAAATGTTTGTACTGCCCGGGGATCGAACCCCTTGGTGTAGTAGCCGACGTATCAACCGTTACATCAAATGGGTTGTCAATATGCTGTAAAGCCGCCTCGGCTTGCGTACAACACATTCAGCAGATAACAAGGACAGCGATTTCTCATTACAACTAACCTGTTATGGAACAGCAGGCTCCAGACAGATTGGAGATAATCAGCCTGCAAAACGTGAAGATTATGGAAAAATATTTAACTATCGGGAAAGCGTCTCAAAGTTCAAAAGTGGACTGTTACGGATTGTTATAGTAAGTAGGTATCAAGGTTATCAATTTACGTAAAATATTCATCGGACATCAAACTGAAAGCATGAAGATGTTAAAAGCCATGCTGCAGAGTAAGCAGACCGATCAGAGTGGTGGGAAACGTTTGGGCTAACTGCCAACACTTTAGTTAATAGGAATTAATAAACTTTACTGCCGCCAAATTAAATTACCGCTATGGCATAGCACCATGTTTGGATCTCACCGAATCGAATCACGTGGACACGGCGATTGAATATGAAGTGAATTTGTACATTATGTAGTAATAGATAATGGAAGAGCACCAGTATAAAACTAAAGTTTTCTTAGAAACCACATAAAAATATTTTCATGAGCTATCTGTTTCCGAGCACATTGGAGTATATCTCGCCCAAAACGACTGTGTTCATGAGCTCAGTTATAATGATAAAGAAGGCTTAAACTATCTTTAATTAGCACGATGAATAAAGTAATTGACACAAAAGACTGAGTTTTCACCCTCACACACTCTTCAAACTATCGCAGCCTACTGCTAGACATTGGTCTTGTTTCCGCCTATTACACCAGATATACCGTTTATCACAGCATCTAAAGAGGAGAATGTAAAACAAAGTGTCAAATCAAAAGTGATTAAATATACCCAGTTAGATTCACGAAAAATATCGCGTAACCCGGATATTCACAAAGCATTTCCTTCACATGTTAAGCAAACAATTTGTCGCCCCATAATTGCTTAGAGTGATTAAATCGTTTAGACGGCTACATTTGCGTCGCTACCACGCGTTGAACATATGTTTAACAAGCTAATTTTTACTTTTTTAACTTCTTTTTTACAAGTAAAGTTGTATGTCTTGGTACGGACTTATGGTGCAGAGGATTATCCATGCAAATAGAGGAATGATGAGAGTATAGATGGTCAGAATGGAAAGAAAGAAATAGGCCTAAGTGAAGACGGACGGAATATGGCAGAAAAGATATGGCTGATTAAAGTTCTAGATGCCATGGCGAAAGGCAGGCAGGGTTGGAAGAATGGCACATGCTCCAGCGACCCCAAGCAATCTGGCATCAGGGCATTGGGATGAGCATGTTCACAAAATGTGTTACTTACAATCGTAAATAATTTCAAAGTTTAGTCATTGTATTATTCATACGCCTCTAGCCACCAAGCGCTCTTTAAACTTAGGTCTTAGTGCAAGAGAATACAGTGAAACACCAATGTGTTTCTAGAGTTAGGTGAAAACCAAAATAGCCACAAAAACGTCAATATTTTATAGATATATCTCAAATCCCCAAAAGCCTAATAATAAACAATAAGCTAATAACTTCACAATAATAAGTCTCATTTTAAAAATCAGATTATGTCAAAGAAAAGAGGTACCTTACAAATTGTCCATTCACTGAAAAAGGGTATAAAGTTACACAAGTTACCGTTAAATTAATCACGCTACTTCCATTCACGGTGGCCAATGCGTCATTATTTGTCAACCGCATGACAGGGCTGGTGTAATTCAGCCCATTCAGTGGCTTCACGTTTTATTAGGTTCGTGTATATATTATTTAAATATGCACCCTATTTTTTCAGTTCTAAAGACTCATTTTCATAAATCATCTAATAAAATCAATTACTTGCAATGAGCTTATTTCATAAATAAGCTCATTGCAAGTTTTAAAAGTAACTATAACATCGTTTACCCACTGTTAGACTTTCAATCAAAGTGCCAATTTTCATTTACTGCTGATCATAGGTCTCCCGTAAAAATCGCCTAGTTGACTTCAGAGCAAACCGCATCCATCCTCTTTCGCAAGTCATCAGCTTATCATGCCACAGACATTCCTACTACTGTTGGACTAGGCAGCACTTAATCTTTAAGCGGATTTGGAACAAATCTGTCAATCACAATCACTTGAAAACATGTTGCTAAAGCGACTTTACAGTTTTCATAATTCTGTGCATCGATTGTTTTTTAATATAAACGATTTTCTTTTTCATTTTTGCAAAACAAATCATTTTATTCAATCAATTGCCTGTAAAACGAATGAATGGAGCACACAGTCCGGTCAACAGCCAAGGCAACAATAGTCACAACAACACGAGCAATTTGTCTAACACACGACTGCGCCGATCAATTCAACGCATTCTAACTTTATGTTTTCCGTTCACCCGACGTACGGACCCGGCAACGTTTCGTTCTATAATATTCAATTCGTTTTTCATTGTCATTATTTTGCCAAACACTAATGAATCTTCATAGAGACACTAAAAATATTTATGGAGTTCATGCATATCACAAAAATAGTAGAGCTAATGTGTTCAACAATATACTCAAATTACTCACTCATGTCATAACACTATTGTTTGAAACTGTTATTGAGAAATAAAAAATATTTGAATTGAAATAAATCTGCAATTACTGTTAAATCTGGAAGTACGTACAAAACTCATGTTTTTTATATAAAGAGTACATGTTTTAAGCCATTCGGAGCATTATTTACCTTTTCGAGGATGTGATAACGAAATGAAGCTTGCTAGATGTAAGTTTTTATCTTTTAAATAGGAGGAAAATTACAAAAAAAAATCAAATAAAAAAAATCAATAATTAATTTATTGTAGGACGCCCTCCGGCTCGATGGACGGATGACTTGCGAAGGGTCGCTGGTGGAGGCTGGATGAGGAAGGCGGAGGACAGGGATATCTGGCACAAAATGGGGGAGACCTATGTCCATCAGAGGCTGCGATAAGTTGAAGAGAGAAATGAATGAATAGGAAACCTGCCTCCAGTTTGCCTCCGTTTACCTGCAGTTCGTTATATTTAGTTACTAGTGAGCTTTTGCGTGCGACTTCGTCCGCGTGGAATAGTTACTTTGGCCTAACGCTCTCTTTAACCCGCTACTTCGTTTATATAGGTTAGTTAAAACTGCGATATCTCATAAGATATTCATTTAAATTGAATGATGTAAAGGGCGATTTTGTTTAAAATGTTATACTTATGATAAATAAATTATTTATTTGGATAAGGATTGATATCATATTCATGAAAATAGCTTCGCAAAATGATGCATTATTTTAGAAAAAAAATTAGCAAAAAAATATGTTATAGTGAGCTAACCTTAAAATATAGACATATGCTGTCGCCGACTTTTTTGTAGACCTTTAAAAGGGTAACAATACTCTCATACATGACTTTTGCGAAACTTTAATAAACGGTTACGCAGCGTACGCAGCGGAATTTCCAAGTAAGAAAATTTCCCCCGGATTTTGTAACATTCTTCATTGCTGCTCCGCTTCTATTACTTGTAGCGTGATAATATATAGCCTATAGCCTTCCTCGATAAATGAGCTATCTAACACTGAAAGAATTTTTCAAATCGGTCAGTATTTCCTGAGATTAGCGCGTTCAAACAAACAAACAAACTCTTAAGCTTAAGCTTTATAATATTAGTATATATAAGCCAAATTTATAGCAGTACCAAAAAAATTGATTAAAATTTCACAAACTATGGCAACTCTTGGCCGCCTAGCAGCCGCAACGTAGTGTCGGTAATTTGTCACCTACACGACTGAATCGATTAATTTACGTATTCACTACCAGCGAAAGCTGATGGTATCGTGATGTTGAGCTTAAAACATGACTCTGTGGTGACAGATTACATCATCATTATTTTTGTTTAAGCGTTGTATGTAACAAAATGGGAGAGCGATCTTATATGTAACATTTGGTAAAATTATAATTCATAGCTTTAGCTTTCTCGATATTCACATTATACTCGTAGTAAACTAATAAGGGAAATTTTGAGAATATTTAGAGACATTATTAATCATACATAGACTTTTTAATCAAAATGTCATGTTAATATCACCAATCTAGTGAACTCTGTATAAGTGTACATTTACTGGTATCTAATAATTTTACGTATCCCATGTTCGCATCGTTCATTAAAAAGATAGCCCGTAAAAAGATAAACGACAATACCTAAAAGTGTATTCGAATAATAAAACGTAGAATATTTGTGGCATCTGGTATAACAAACGCACGTGTCATATTCGAAGTCAAAAACTCAAACTCGAAATATCTTTATTCAGATAACTATATGACAAATACTTTTGCATCTTTAAATTGATTAATAATTTTATAGTTTTTTATACTCTACGTTTTGATCTAGTAAAGGAGCCGGTAAGAAACTCAATAGTCTTTCTTGGATTTTTATTTATATATTAGTTACAGAGTTATGTGATTACTTAGAAGTAAATTTAAAATAATTGATTATAATGATTTTGTTACTACAATAAGACTAGACTTTGCGCAAGACTACACATCGTCATCCGATAATATCCGAACACACTAACTCTCGTAAAAAATAAGTTTACGAGCGTGACATCCGTAAAACGGAGCCATTTAATTACTAATGCTTGACCACAAATTACTGGCGTGCCTATTTCTTGCGATTTGCCAAAATATTGCTAACTATAAATAAATACATTCTTTCACACCAGCCATAATGACTAACTATACAAATCAACAATTCATATCGTTGATTGTATGACCCATACGGTATACTTCACGGGTATGTGAAAATGATCAAAACTAAATCTGAAGATTATAAAACGTCAATATATTTTTTACGCCTGACCATGACAGATCGGCATTGAAGGAGATAACAACTGATAAGCAGTTATTATTCTCCCTCAATCCGGCCGCTCTGCGCCCGTCACCCAGACAACAGATGGGTATCTTATACCCGGTAATTTTACTAGCTACAGTGCCCTCATCCCGAAACACAAAGGTGAATACACTTTTATTGACGGGACAATATCTGGCACTGCGGTGGTACCTACATATCGAGACGACTCAGTATCGAGTCTACCACCAATAACACCTATAACATAACATATATAAAGTAATAATCTTTCATATAATTTACTGCTTGCTAGACTATAAATTTTCACGAACGCGACCACTCAGCTACTACGTAATTCAACTTGCATTTCCAATAAACAAAACAAGTCAATGAGCGAAATAACTCTAAAACGAATTCAGTCTAAGAAATACTATTTGAAGTAAGATAATAAAGGCATGTTTGTACGTTCTTTTTGAAAAGATTGGGTAAAGTATTTTAAGCGCCTTTTGAAAATTACAAATATCTATAAAATATTCAAAGGTTGTGAAATAATTTTTCAGGAACAATTTGCCGGTTGAAGACACTTGTAATTAAATGACGGAGGTTCTTATTCGAATTCACCTTGGAGAAAATATAAAAACACCCGGATTTTCTGAAAGAAAATGGTTAAACTCAAATGGGAGGTTCATTAAATGTAGAATCCCAGTCAGAAAACTGTGTCAAGCTGCACAAGGGTCGATGAAAAATAATAACACATCGTTTGCTTAAATGTTTTGTATGTTTAGCGTGTTATAAGATCTCATGGAATGTCTCTCAGTTTTGATTTTTGATAGTATGTAATCCAGTAGATACATAAATCATTTTTATGTTATTTTTATGACCTAGAATGCACTATGCTGCATATTTATGCTCATTGATAGTACAAATAAACATCATATATGCCTTAGTCGTCCACGCGGACCCAGTTCGCACAACCTTTGAATCTCTTCGCAGGCGTGTGCAGGTTTCATCACAGTGGTTTCTTTCACATTAAATTGGTATACCATTGGGGTATGAAGACAACCGGCCCGGAGTGGTACCACCTGCTGGACCAGCGTGGCGAATATGGGTTTGGACTTGGAGTCGCCAAACAACGTGTTAAGGCCTTATTAGTTGTTCTGCTAAATGATACGAACGATAATATTAATACTGTGATTCATTTTATAATATATATATAATTGGTGATAATTTTAGATGCTCGTTCCGATTTGATGGCCAATTTTCTACTAGGCTCAATAACATTTTATAATTCATGGCAGACATAATAATTGACATTTTGAATTGTGAGCGTCGGTGGCTCAATGGTGTGGACTGTCGCCTTCCTACCGGAAGGGCTGAGGTTCAAATCCCGACACGTACCAATGAGTTTTCAAATTTTCGAAAATATATGTACGTTATCCGACGCTCTTGCGGTGAAGGAAAACATCGTGAGGAAACCTTCATGCACGGTTGCGAAGAAATTCAAAGGTTGTGCGTGAAGTCGTCCAATCCGCACTGGGCCCGCGTGGACGACTAAGGCCTAATCACCCTACACGGGAAGGCTCGTGCCCCTCGGTGGGGACGTTTAATGAGCTGATGATGATGATGATGATGATAATAATTGACATATATGATAGGCACGTTATGACAGGTTTCCCTAAAGACTTAAACATAAAAATTTTAATATATAATCAACTTTTTCCGAAGCGGATTGCGATCAACACGCAATTGCGGACACAGGCCGCAATACAATAGATGGCGAAGATTGAGCACGTCCGACCTCCCGCCATTTACTGCTAACTGAAATTACCGAACTTAAGGGTCCACATAACCGGAGACCATCCATTTCTTCTGTACTCCCCTCCCCCCGCTCATAATTAAGGCCGCTTATCCCGTTCGGGACGAGCACGTCGATTAACAGGCAGTTCTTGCTCAGAGGATATCGGATTTCGTGTGGGAAGCAGTTACGCAATAATATAATCTGGTGTATGAAGCAAATATGAGGTGATAATAATTGGTAGACTAATAGGATTGCGATGCTGTCTATCCTTTATCTATTACATATAAATAAAATTGGAGTTCACTCGTGACAGTTTGTAATATTGAAATAAAATTGTATTTTGTTCATGCATAATTTTTAAAATGACAAACATTTAAAAATTATATGCTAAAATTATTTGCCTGTATGTCTGTTTGTTCCGAGTAATCTCTGAAATGGCTGGGCTGATTTGGTTGGACCGTTTTGACAGGTAGCTGATGTAAAAAGGAAAAACCTAGGCTACTTTTATTTAAGAAAAACTTTTTATTTTAGAAAAATAAAGCAACGTTTTCGCGCACGGCCGCACGTCACGTGTGCTGCGCGCTTTTAGGTTATATTTTACTGCGGGAGGATTTTTTTATGTTATTAGTGACGACAGGACGGTCTGGACGTTCACCTGATTGTAAGTGATACGCTAGGCCATGACAGAGCGGCATTAAAGGAGACCAACAACTGATAGACAGTTATTATTCTTCATCAATGCCGTACTGCGGACAGGATATTTAATTACGCGGGTAATACCGCGGGGAACAGCTAGTTATAAATAAAGTTACGTTACTTCAACACTCTTTTGATTTATATATAGTGAGCCTACAAGAACTTAGTGAACTCCTTAGAATAAGCTCTTGGAGTAAGTCTTAACTTAGTCCAGCAGTAGACGTTTTTGCCGTAGAAGGGTTGTTGTTGTGAATGTTGCGAGTAAGGCTATTAATTATTTATGTATGCACTCTTCTAAAATGTTACAATCAATTTCTTGATCAGATATTAATTAAAGTCATTAAACAAGTATCTTAATCGCCGAATTAAATTAATTGTTAAGGAAATTGATAAAGTTTTTGAGCAAGAGAACTTTTGTAGACATTATACCCTCGTGGGTTTTGAAGTTTTATCGTCATTATATAGGTACCTATGTGGTATGCTTTATATTTTATTATTATATAATAAACATATGGTACTATGTATGTAGTTAGATATGTTGTAAAATTTTTATATTTCAAATATTTTTAACACATTACCTTAATAGAAATAAAGGAGTTCAAGTCTTAGTCTTTTTAGATACCAGTGAATCTCTCAGCTTGTGATACCTCCAGCTTGATCCTGAGTGGTGAGTTATGTTGCCTCGAGGGATTATAGCATTTGCTTTTCAAATCAGTTAAGCCTATTCTACACAAACAATTTACTAGGTGGTAGACTCGGTACCGAGACGTCTAGGTAGGTATCACCGCAGTACCAAATAATGAACTTTTGGGTTTCGGAATGAGGGTTAGGTAGTAAAATAACCGGGTATAAGAGACCTAACATCTGTAATCTCTAGTGTCGGGCGCAGTGCGATATTGACGGAGAATAATTCAAATCAAATCAAATATTGTTTATTTCAGTAAATAGTAATAAATATACATAAAAGCTCAAAATTCACAAAGGTTGGCAAAAATCACATTATGCCTAAACTAGGTAAACCTGTTTTTCAGGCGACTTATTTGCTGTCTATAAGTTGTTGGTCTCCTTCAATGCCGCTCTGTCATGGTCTGCCGTATCACCTACCACCAGGTGAACGTCTTGACTGTACACTTTAACATAACGAAAGAAGAGAAAAATACTAGTTATACATGCTGTGGTTCGAGATGACATGTGTATTAATGATAATAGTGATAACGGTAATAAAGATTTCACTGGATTGTTGTTAAATTTATAATAAGAGTAGGTTCGTGCCCCTCGGACTTACAAATGAACTGATGATCAAGTTCAACATTTTAAGTTTGATACAAGAACAGTGTTTTTATATCATATTCCTATACCTATGCTACTACAAGGTTTCTTGAATGGCATGACTTAATTCTGTCAAGTTTCACTTTTGTAGGTTATCACTATAAAGTGTGCTGATAGTGATACTTTGTTCTTCTTCAATGAAATCTATAGTAAAATAGTATTTGGTTCTTTTTGGGTGATGCGTTATTGATATCAATGTGGTTTGGCGATGCCCGCTCCAATGAGGTTTGGCTGGTATTACAGTTTCATAACAACTAACTTTGGAAATGCTGAATAAAATATATTTGAAATTTTCTAATAAAAACACTGTGTGATTTGATTGCGAAAGGTACGTCCTTTCATTGTGGTTGACTCACGTTCGTGACTGAATTGAGCTTGTCGACCTTTGAAAACTTAACTTTTATGTATAATAATAATGTCTGAAATTACAACCGGAAGTGAGGAACATCAGGCAATTTCAAGGGTCCACCCTTAGTTCTATGGTTTCTCAGACTACATTAAAAAATTGTTCATGAATCTGATCTATAGAACTATTATACGGCCGCCTCTCCGACTACTTCCAAAGTGGTAAAAAGTTTGTCCTCCTCTAACTTCTAACATATGGGATTGATAAAATTAAAAAATATCTATGATGTACATAGGTAACCATGAAAACTAACAAACTATTTCCTCATAATAAATCTGTAGTAGGTGTCTCAGTAAAAATTTTTTATTGTAAATAATAATTATGTGTCTGGGGCGAGTCCAACTCGCACTTGGCAAATTTTTTGTCTTCGCTTCTCAAGTATTTTTTTAATCAAAAGTGGTTTTGATGTCAGATTTTTGCATTAAGAGTTTACTATTACTAGAATTGTTTGAGCTTTTGTTATGGTTGGAAATCAAATCCCCAACTTGTTTTCTATATGACATTTTTAATATTATGGACTAGTAAAAACAATACCATTTTGTTGATCAATCCGTAAAGCTTTGTTGGAAGTATCGTAGGTATGTTATGTTTCAACATATTTTTGTTTCTTTTTGGCATAATCTCAGATATAATTTATACGTATGTTGCTGAACAAAGTGCCCTTAAGTATTTCCTCTCGGACCAATCGGCCGTCATAAAAAATAATTCACCTGCAAGTGACAGAAGAAATCACCAATCTATTTAACGACCTACCTTTAGCCTAAAGGCGCGTGTATACGCTCATTCTAGCGATAACATCGCCATAATAAAAGCGACTCCAGCGCTGTCTAAGGTGACTGTTGCATGTTACGAAAAATACTGCCATTTAAAAGTGAAAGAAGCTTAAAAATCCGTGATAAGAAAATGTTTAAATTATGAGGTGATTCTGAAAGCGCGCCAACTTAACGATCACGGAATGGACTCGTAAACCTGAAACGTGCATCAATCCTACCTTTACTTTTTATTTTTCTAACACAATCCGTGTTTTTATTGTTAGTTCGACGACGATACCTTGTCTGATGAGAACGCGACAACGTTGAATATGATTTGAACACGCGCGTCTTATTATTCCACACACATTCTTTAGCCACGTTTAAACCATACATTGCTTCAATTCTTTCTACGGAAAACCATTGTCAGGAAAGTCCCCCAAGAAGTCCTGGGGTTGTTCTGACTACGCCGAGCCCTTTCAGTCCAAATACGATTTTTTTAATTATTTTTGTAGTTTATACATGCTGTAAAACAACTACAGCTGCTTAATAATTTTTACTCGTACTTACTTACAATTATTGTTAAAGAGACTGAGATCGACAAAGTTTCATAGGTTTTATAAGAAAACCTAACTCAGATCTCAAACACAGATGAAGATATATTACGCGATATTTTTAATTTCAAGTCAAACAGACAGAGCACCTGGTTTCCAATCTCCTCAAACTTGGCTGGACAGTTAATAACTAAGTTGCGCCACCGCTGCTTGGCTGCCTTTGTTTTGTTATACTTGCGCCAATTTTGGTACGAAATAGATTTATTTGTACCTGCAACAGTTTTATTTATTGTCTAATGTATTTATTTCATATTCAGTAAGTAAACATTTTTGTGTTATAGTAAAAAATTAAACGCACACTGCGTAACATTATATATAATATAATTTCATCTGAGTTATATTGCATTAGTGGCTGTGGAATAAGAACTTTTTGTGGTTAGGAACATTGTGCTTGACAAAGCCTTGAGGTAATGGAACTCTTTGTTCGAAAGTGTCAAGCTCAATCATGCACCGTATCAATCTATGACGTTGCATTGCAGGACTCAAATATTATTCCACACAGCATAGCTATGGAAAAGTTTGAGCCGTAGCTCCTCGAATCGCGGATGCGGTTTGTTGGATGTTTAAGCCTACTATGCTGAGACAATAGCCGGTACCATCATCAAGGCAGCCACTGGACGCAAAAATCTTCTAAACGGTACAAGTTATTGAAGGAGGCCTACGAGTATGTTCACTAATGTTCATCTTGTTATTCAAATAATGCAAAAGCTCCTACAACATAATTTATTTAAAATGAGACCAATGTTATTCACAAAAACTCTATTGATTTAAATATCTATAAATAATTAAACCTTTAGGTATCTTAAAATAATTGCTTTATTTTACATTGACAGCAGACCGCGACAAATCTATTCGATGTAACAAATTGATCAACCCGCCATTCAATTTAATTAAATTTCTCCTTAGGATTTTTTGGCCTCTCAAGCCGCCCTTTGATAAATCACAGACAATTGCTTCGGGAAACTTTGGCGTTTAGGACGTATCTGAGCAATTAAAACATCAAAATCACTTTTAATAATTTTAATGAATCACTGAAATGAAAGGATCTAATAAATCAGAGGACAAGTGGGTTTATGATTTGGGGCCGCGAGTTGAATGAATGGATAAAGGTAATCTCGGTTTCATATTTTAATGTTCATAACAAATTTCTAAAAGCAGTATTGGATAGGTAAATGAAATTGAATACATGAAATTTGTCCAATTATAATTTGATTCTAAGTCACTTCACCGTTTCAGTATTCACGTACAAAATCTAAGGTCTTCAAGGATAAAAATTGCGAATGGTTACGGTCCGTACTCAATACATATGGCGGGCAATTAATACAGATTATGTATATCAATCTAAAATATAAAAGTCTGTAAGTACAAACCTCGTTGATCTATTATAGAGGGGGAATTAAATCCTCATCCTTTAAATCATAACATTTATTGATCGATAAATTATAAAAAAATCAACATTTGCACTTTGATTATTTTATAATAATAATGTCACATCCATTGATAAAAAATATTGATCTCTAGCATAGCAGACACATTAAGAAGTACTTGAAGTTAACATAAAGCACATACCTACTTTATGTTAGCTGGAAGTTACTTCTTGGATAATTACGTGATAAATTGTATAGAACGTTAATACATTGCAAACAAGACAAACCGCCGGCTGGTCCCGACAGCTCACATAGTCCCAACAATCCGTCAGTCTAGCAATCCAAGAGGATTAACCTTCAACCAACACCAGACTCATATGCCTCTGACACTGACCCACAAATCACAACAGTCAATTAATTTCCCACTGTGCTGCCTACGTCACAACTCCGACATACGCTAATGAATAACGGAGACTTCATTCGAACAGGCATTCCAGATCTAAGTAGAGATGTGGCGTTATTCGCATCAAAACTGTTAGTAATTTGGAACTGCTCACATAACTGTTACAAGTAGTAACCAATTATTTTTAGTATAAAATTCAAGATAAAATTAGACATCCAAAAAACTTATAAAATATGAAATATTTCTTTAAAGTATTTTTAACTAATTTTGAATTAATTGCTGACTCATTGTTAGATTTATGATTGAATTAAATTATTTGCTGTTATGAAGTTTAACTATTAGATTTTTTACTAATCAAGTCCTCTTTAGGACAGGGACTTCAGCACATAAAAACATTTATTATGTAAGTACCTATGTATTTTATCATATATCATATTTCAGGAACTAATGTTTTAAACTTTATTTTTAAGCGTGAAATGGACTTGTTACTAAAATGACGCCCCTATCTGTAATTTATAAGCCATAAACTTGAAGCTGACAAACGGTTAATCAATTATTCACTTCATTACGCGATCCGGTCAAGGTCAAAATTGAATTCGTTTAATTAAACGTGGGATAGCAGTGAAGGGTTTGAGTTTCTCCAATCACCGATCTTCGGAATGTGGAACGAACCAAAAATACTAAAAAGTACATATTTTAATTGGATAAGTGACGACAAAAGAATATATATATATATCCTAAGTTATCGATATATATATATATATAACTCGTCATAGTCATGTATTATTAGAAAGCGGATTAGGCCCGTGTGGCGGTTTATGGCTTAATCCCCAATAACTCTGATATGGATGGTCAAACCCAAGAAGCGAATGTGTATCTACCTCTTTCACTTTAATAAATTACATGTAAACTAGGTTTAATAAATTGAAACACCTGAAACTTTTAGAACATTTATATATTGATTTAGTTATAATATAACGAAGGCGTCTCGTTACAAATTCCTCGAGTCATAATGTCTCTGAAAAAGCGCTATTGCTTATAGAATAGAGAAAGCCAATTTTCAGAACAAGCGTCAAAACCCGCGTGTAGCTGAATATTTTAAACGGCCACAGCTGTCCAAGGTTGCCAGGGAAAAATAACGAATATTAACGGATGCGACGTTTTCCTGAAATTTTCAATTTGAAATTTAATTCTATTCGTGTGGGACTTAAAGTATAGAATTGAACGCCCAGTGTACAGATTTCGAGTACGAATTGTTAGCGGTCGGCAATGAATTCGTCAGCAGTTTATTTCATTCCATGACACGAGCCCTATCGGGTTAAAATAGATAACGATTATTTTTTGCATTACACGTGTTGACCCAATTGTTCCTTTAGTAAAATATGTGGAAATGGCCAGTGTTTTTGGAACGATTTTTTATCCAAGTTTCCTCTTTACATATTTTTATGGAATTGGAATATAACCACCAAACAGCACATCTAGGGATAAAAAACATAAGTCCTGATCTCTCAGATATTGCCGATGTTCATAAAAAGATTTAATAGAAAAGAAGTAGAATTATCTAATATGTATTTAATAGTTGGTGTTCTTTCTTTTATTTCTGGCATTTGAAGCTAGACTCGCAAACACGAAAATGAAAGCATTGCTTGTTTGATAATTGCATGTTTAATGCCTCTTCAATTAAAAAATAAGATAATATATTAATCATTGTTCCTAGTGGTCAAAAAAACATGCGCCTTTAGCATAAGCATAATCCTGAATGGCTATTTTTAGCCATTACAAATTGAAACTCATTACTTTCACACACTAACAGACAAAAAGGATGGACACAGGTCTCCCCTAAAACTGATCAACATATCCCAGTCCGCCGCTTTTCTCATCCACCTTATACCAGCGACGTTTCGCAAGTCGTCATCTCATCTGCTGATCTGGGCTGATGGGGTTTCTACGATATGCTTGCTCAGTCTTTTATCCTGAACTCGTCATGTGCCAATATCGTGGAGGAAAGATAGAAAAAATAGTAGTAGTAGGTAGTCTGCAAGTCTAGGAAGAAACAAAAAACTGACAAAACAAGTGATTAACAGTTAGATAACAACAATGTAGAAATGTTTAACAAACTTTTTTACTCTTAGATACACTCTTTCAGTCACCTCGTTTAAAACCAATTCGTGGAAGTTGAGTGATTGTATGAACTCAAAGTGCCATACAACTGCATTTGTAAATGCGTTAGTCACAATATTTATAATTAATTTAAATAAATAATGCAAAACATTCAACCCGCTATTCTATAGTTCGCTGAACTGAATTTATGACAAATTCTAATAAATATTTCACTGAGTATTCCAGATTCACATCAGTCAGAAAAAGTTCCAGCTTTTTCTCCTAGGCAAAAGCCTGATATTGTACGTGTCAGCTATTCGGCGAGCGCCTAGTCTCTATATGTTGATTTTATCGCGGTTTCCCACTGGATAAAGGTTCACTTGCGGGTTTATTTTTATTTTTAAAACCTTTGCGTGCTATTGGGCGTGATGTTTGAAATATTGATTTGTTAAATCACAAATTGTTTTTATTTTTCAGTAGCCGTTGAAAACTCGATAGCCAATGTACGGGTGCTACCATAGATTTAGAATTAGCGCGCTATGAGTGATGAGAGCATTTCAAATGCGTGAACTATTTGAATTTGCTGATAAAATTGTTGGTGCTATAATTACCGTACAACAATAATACCTATTATATTATTTTAGTACTATTTTGTATAGGATTATACAAATATTATTTAAGGTGCCTCACTTATATTCCCTCTGGATATCGTGCCCTGGGTCAACATGTTCTGCAAGGGCTTCGAGAGCACAGAAATATTGGTCCCTGCGCAATGTACTATTGAATTAATAAATTAACCAGCGTTAAAGAACGTCTCTCCGTGGCACATATATATCCCACAAGGGATAGGGTATGATGCAATATCACAACATCTGAACCTAATGCGGATTAGTAGAAGTTAACGACTACCATCCTAACATAATAGCTGAGAGCAAGGGCTTACCGCCTCCCTTTCTAAGCACGGAAAAATTCGCTTGATGTTTTATATAGTATAATATGTATTTAATAATTAACTGTTGTCTGTTTCATTCTGTTTACATCTGTCGTTGATTTACATACTTATTTATTTATTATATAATTTATAGCACTTTAACATCAAAACAAAACAAAAAAGACTCAGTAACATAAAAATACACATTCAGTACAATGGACGGCCTTATCGCACGGTGATGTTGTAAAGAAAATGTGATGTTGTTAAGATCTTATTTGTGTATTTTAATGTCTTATTTGTTTTGTTGGTAGTGTACCTAATTAAATTAATAATTAACTTATTACGGTATCTTCGCCTCACTAGCCTCGACACCAGTAGTAAGGGACGCGGCTAGTGTGTGAGGGTTGCTGTCCAATAGGAAGGCTCTTCTTTAAATACCTCCCCAAATAAAATAAACATCATGAAAGTAAGAAACAATAAGCTAGGCTATCGTCAACGTCTCTTTCCCAGTAATAATTAAATATTAGAAAAATATCATTCGCGGACATTTATGACTATCTTACAGCTGAACGATGAAAGGAATTCGTAAGTAGGTCAAACCACTAAAGGATCGGGTCCTTTGGTGTGTGTATTTGCTACTACCCGAGTGTAATCGGTACGTTTCAAGCCACTAAGTTAACATACACGTGAACAAAGCTACCTAATTTGACTGTATTTATGTTTCAGTAATGGGTACGCCATTACAATTTTCATTGTTTGAATTATTTAATTTTATGTTTGTTCTAAGTGTAAATATACAAAAGAGAGCAAAATATTTATTATCCCCAGGAAGAAATACAAATAAATGAATATAAAAAGAAATTTCTAAAAAGGGAACACAATGCAATAGAGTTAAAATGTGTTACGTAACATTATCCAGAATTTTGCTACCTATCCCACCCTTCAGCTTTGAATTGAGGTACGAGTATTAGATGCCAAAAGTATATTTGTCGAGAGTAATAGATAAGATTGAGGTACTCACATAGACGCAGTTAAGTAAAACTTATGCCTCGATGCGATCCAGTAATATTCAATAATCGATTTTCGATGTATCGAGAATACAAATCGAGTTATCCCTAAAATCTCGAATTATGATCGTAACAATCAACTTGTGATATTTGATCCTTTAAAAAGCACACATAAATATACTCGCGTGCAAGTAAATCGACTCAAGCCTCAAGTACGCATAACAAGTGATATAACTAAAAAATGCCTTATTATACCTCTATATAATGTTTTACATAATTAAAGCCTAGTAATTGAGCTTTAAAATGGTGTAAGTTGCATGAAAATCGATTCAGTAGTTTAGTAAAAAAGGTTAATGCTAATGATAATGTAAAAAATGTTGAAAATTCACACAATTTCACAGTATGGGGTTATTGTGTTTAAATGAAACAAAATGTGCGTAAGATAAAAAAATTATTCGTGTCAATATTTGGTATTCCCTCCTCTAGCTCTGATCACTGCTCTCATGCGATTCTTCATCGACCTTATCAACTTTTTAATGGATGATTGTGGTATTCGACCCCACTCTTCTACCAACGCAGTCTTGAGCTCATTGATGTTTGTCGGAGCTGGATTCCTCGCTCTAACTTTCCTTTTGAGCTCGTCCCATATGTGCTCAATGGGATTTAAATCGGGGCTGAGCGCTGGCCAATGCATAGTGTGAATTCCAACTTCGTTCAGGAAATCACGTGTGGCCCGAGCAGTGTGACATCGGGCATTGTCATGCATCAAGATGAAATTTTCCCCAATAAAGCCTTGATAAGGGACAACTTGATCCAGTAGAACATTTTCAATGTAACGATCACTGGTCAGACCTCCTCCCCGGCCTCCCCCAGGAACGAAAACCTTCTTAGGACTTCTTAGGAAATTTTGCCTTCTAAGGAAATTCCAGCCCACATCATGCAAGATCCGCCACCATATGCAACGGTTTCCACAAAGCAGCACTGTGAAAACCGTTCACCGGGACGACGGTATACCCGACCTCTCCTGTCGCTGCCATGGAGACACATCCTCGTCTCATCTGTGAACAGGACTGACTGCCATTGCTCTATGCTCCAATCCAAATGTTCTCGAGCAAAGTGAAGGCGTGCTTGACGATGAGCTGTGGTCAACTTCGGGCCTGTAGCGGGTCTTTTCGGAGTAAGGTTAGCTTCTTTCAACCTTCTTCTAACTGTCCACTGACTGACAGTCACCCCGCGAACTTGACGTAGCTCCTGCTGCACATCTACGCCGGTAAGGTGTCGATTTCGGAGAGAGGTCGAGACCAAAAACCGGTCGTCACGCTCCGAGGTGCACCGGCGTCGGCTGGTATTAGGCCTCCGAGTGAAGGCACCAGTCTCTTGAAACCTTCTGTATACTCTCGAGACAGCGGACTGACTCATATTCAAACGACGAGCGACTTCTCGCTGGTTCAACCCTTCTTGCAACAGGGCAACGACTTGAGCGGCTTCTTCAGGTGTTGTATCCATAATTTTCTTCAAATGACGGCTTTAATTTGCAGAGATGTGTTCAGGTCAACGTTTAATGAGCGACTGATAAGGAAAAAAACGATTACAGGGGGTTTTATAGGGGGTTGTGTCGCGCAAGTTGTGAATAGAGCGCAGAGCAGTTTACGGGAGGTTGCGTTCAGTTGCATTCTAAGTACAAGTGTTTATTTAAATTACTGATATTATGCTACCATTTGAAAGCCTAATTACTAGGCTTTAATTATGTAAAACATTATATAGAGGTAAAATAAGTCATTTTTTAGTTATATCACTTTTTATGCGCACTTGAGGCTTGAGTCGATTTACTTGCACGCGAGAGTAGATAAAACGGCTCGGTAAACTGTACATACCGAATACTGAATAAATTATTAAATTTAAATATAGTTACCTAACGTAACTGACGACTGCAACACCAAGGGTTCCGAGTTCGATCCCCGGGCAGTACAAACATTTGTGTGCATGAAAATGTCTATTCGTAATGGTCTGGGTATTTTCTATGTATAATATGTATGTATTTACAAAAAAATATATACATAAGTATGTTAATCCGTTGTTCAGTACCCATAATACAGGCTTCACGATTAACTTGGGGCTAGATGGCGTTGTGTGAATGTCAGTGGATATTTTTATTTATAACTATAATTTAAAAAAAGACAAATCAAGTGATTTGCGGAAACTACCTACACAACACCTTCTTCTTCTTCTAAAGTTTTTAATCAATGTTGCGGTCTAGTGAGTTTATTTGAAACTTAAACCGGATCCAACTCGAATCCTTAATTCAAGTTCATCCAAAAGGCAATTGAGAGAGCAATTAAAGATTTAGGCTCAGTTTGCTAGTTCAAATTTGTTGGAGATAGGATTAATTAATATTTCGCAATTTAAACGATTGCAAACTCAAACCTTGACGTGAATTATCGCTCAATGTCACTATTTTAAATGCTTAATCTAGAATTTAGATATTTTTTATTGGCTGACTAAGAGATATATTATCAAGTAATGCCACTTTCCATAACTATCTAGTCTCTGCGCTGATAATTAGCTTGATCAATGATTGTAATTATTTACGTGAAGGCTTATTCACATATATAATTAGGTGCGAGACTAAGGTCAAGAGCGGATTCAGGTTTGGCGCCAGAAGGGGGTCACATAGTAGTAGTCAAGTTAAGAACTGAGGTATTTTGTTAATGTACGTTCGTATAGTACTTAAAAATAGCTCAGGGGGGGTCATGACCCTCATGCTCCCCATGTAATTACAATACAATAACATTATAACATATCGTATTCGGATGAATTACCTATTCAGAATCAATCCTACTGCAAATTTCAAAACAAGCTACAAATAATAAAGGAGTGTTATGAAATTAAGGTTATACAATAAAGGCATATGTATATCTTTGTTAACGCTCAGACTTGCATCTTCATAGGATTGAAATGCATTTAGTTTGCGAATAAAGCAACATTAGTTATTGATCACATGCGACAATTGTGTATAACAGGAAAAAAAATTAACATAGGATAAAATTCTAGACAAGAATAGGAATCACTTCTTAATTTGTTGAAATATTTGATTGATCATAAACTATTCCACATTTGTCATATTTACTAACCTTCAATTCAACGATACATGTTACGTTTCCCTTACATGTTTTTGCCATTTATTTTAAATATATAACTACGTGTGGTTACGCCCCTACAATTGATCACATCGAATCGCACTTTCGTTAATAGTACACGGAATACAAAATAGTAACTTAACATTACCTAAAATAATTTCTACATTTCATGCCTTGCGTTAGAAATCTATTAACAATCTAGTTATATCTATTTGCATTGTCTAATTAAAATACATAACATTTTGTTGCTTGGAGTACCTCATAAATAGGTTAATAGTGATGACGTATAAAGGAAGATTATAGTATCTTTTTTATACCACAGGTTGGATACCAGCTCACAGCCTGCCTGGTATAGTTTAACCATAGCTTGGTGAAAGTGAAACTATAGAATATATATTTATGTGTGTGTGTGTTGCAAAACATAGCAATGATTTCACATTATAATAAAAATTATTAAATGGTACGGTCTGGTGATGGACGCTAAAATGTAGATAGAAATATAATAAATAAATATCCACTGACACACACAGCGCCAACTAGCCCATATTAAGCGAGGAGCTTGTAGTTAGGGTACTAAACAACTGATAAAAAACTTAAATATTTTTTTTTGTTAATACATAGAAACAGACATGTTCATGCACGTAAATGTTTGTAATGACCGGGGATCGAACCCGGAACCCGCAGTGTAGTAGCCGACATCTAGACCATTACACCACATATGTCGTAGAAAATGTAAATACTTTTTCGATTAGACTATCGGAATTTAATTCTGAAATCTATAAAAGCGAAATCGCGACAGAAGCTATTCTTAAATAACGGCGTCTTCAAATGCCAAATCAAAGTTCTTAGAAGTTGGATGCGTATATTATATATATAAATAATTCGATGACAGTCTACGGCGCGTTGGCTTTCTTTGACAAAATCCTCCATTTTCCTGTTAGCGATCTTCATTGAGCCTTTTTCCTTATCAGTCATCGTTTTAGTAAACTAGTAGGATTGCGATCGGCAACTATCATTTTGATTGACGCTGCTATTTTGGCTTTCCTTATATTCCTTGTTAGGTAACGATGGCAATACAATTGATTATAAATTTTCTCTGAAATCATATTTTGACGGCTTTAAATCCAATAGTAAACGCGACATTAATATTTATACCTAGACGTAGTTACTCACAAAGGAATAAAATGGTTTACAAAACCAACAATTAGAGACACTTCACGTACGTTTAATCAGTTTTTTTTCTATTAGTCATGATACAATAAGCTCAAACGGCTTAAAATATTTTTGGTGGGAAATAGTTAGTAAAAGAGGCGCTCTAAAACCAAAAGGTCGAAGATGCTAAGAGGAACTTTAGGGAGAAAGCATGTACCAGCAAGTACAGCTTAGAGTAACCACTCAGTGGTTGATTTACATTAAGTAAATATACAAATACAACAATCTTAGACTTTACTATCACTCAGATCCAAATACGAGGTCTTTTATTTTTTTCATCAAACATCATCATCATGAAAACAGATAATCATTGATTTCTGCCCGATATTACCTACCTGAATGAGAATAAGTATATATAGCCTATTTAAAGGTATTGCTGAATGGATTTCAGGGTATTATAGTTCTTAACTTATGACATAAAGACGTTAAGTCACGATATCTAGTACTTGCACTGTCATTGACCCAGCAATCAGAAGCACAGATACACGTTTTGACGTGGAGAAAATACAATCATCATTGTCTACCATTGTCCACTGCCAAACTTTCCTGCGCGAAAACCATCCCGGTCCTGAAGAACCTGCATCCACCAATAATAATCGTCAGTCTATTGGACCGCCCAGTATCACACGTTATTTCCTTTTCACTCCAACACGTTTCGTCTATATAGACCATCAGACTGTAGACATCCAAATAAGTGTGGTGAATAAAACCAACTGTCTGTGATCTTGGTTTTCTGGCAAATAACGCTACACGTTCAGTATGTTCAATAACGTTGTGTTATACAAGCATAATATCCTAGGATTTTCATGCAATTGACAGACACCATTTTAGCGCGACACGTAGATTGCCAAGTCACGCCAGTTGGCATATTCGCGTATAGAAAATGTCACGCCATACTAGGTCACGTATTATGATGTCACTATAGTAGAATTATGTAGGATACATTGCTGCACTGGTTAAGCCATGTCGATGTGACAGAATAATCCAATATCCATGCTAGTGATACAAAAACAACCTAGTGTGCATAGTTGTTTTTGAAACTAAAGTCCACAAATTTTAGTTATTACTTGGATTGTATTTTGTGAAAAGAATTGTCGTTGACTTAAACTTTTTGAACCAGCGGGCAATATCAGTAACTTTATTATTTTATAGGAGGCAAAATAGCTTTTAGCTCCAATGATAGTTAGTGAAGTTATCGCTTATAAACATTTGCAAGACCAAAGTTCTCAAAAATGCGTTGCCGCCCATTTTAATAAGTGTTCGCTTTGTTTTTGATGGTTGAGGTCGAAAAATGTTATTCCCACTTGACACCATTGATTTTAATATTATATTAGATAGTCCTTGTGCGGTTGACACCGTAGTGTATACAGGGACCGGGGGTATCTCTCCGGAAACATTTCCAGTGGCACCTCATTCGACACTTATTCGTATGTTAATGAAAATGTGAACAAAATTAAAAACTTACATCAATTCAAACTTATGAAGTTTCTGATTGTATCCTTGAATGAGATATTTACAAGATCTAGTAGTGCTATATAAAAATATGTATAATATTCTTTGTCCATTGGTATACGTAAATAAACATGCCTTAGAGGAAATTCTTGACAAAGCGAGTGCATCGCTCAAGCAAGTCTCAGGAATGGATCTCGTAAAAGCATCTTGCAATATATTTAATGCAACAACAATGTGGAAATCCTCTTAACAATGAAGGGAATATGCTATGTATATGAAAAGCAAACTAAGATGACCTATTTCATTAAAAAGACATAGTTTTAACGATCGTGTGTACAGATATTGTAAATTCGAATACCAAAGGGATTGTTATTGCTTTTATAAACAGTGATGTCATTCTACTTACTCATTAGAATAGATGTATATGTCCACTTATTAATAACAACAACACCAGCAAACAAACACCTAATGATTTCCATGCGGGCATATATCCATCGGCTAGCCGCCCGCTACCTAAACAGGTCATCAGTCCGTCTGGTTGGTGGTCGGTCTAAGTTCCTTTTCTGGTTATGCGGAGGCTTTATCTAATTAGAGCCTATAAATTCTACTAAACGTGATTAAAGAAGGACATGACGTAGGTACGAGTATGTATCACAAAACACCCGAGCTACATTAGCGTTCGTTCATAAATAACATCTAAATGTCGAACAGAGTCCTAAAAACAGAAATGTCCGAGCAAAAATGTGTTTGTACTGCCCGAGGATTGAACAAGGAACTACTTTTCAACCATTACCGTATGTGTCGTATAATGAAACACTCATTTGCGGAAAATAAGATTTTTTAAATCATTTGAATTTATCTAGAAAATTCCTTCAAAGTGTATTCCAAACGTATAAAGCTGGTAGCCGTTTATACTAAACGCGATCGCAAATGGGTATTTTACGACGCATTTGGAGCAGTATCAGGATTTTATATTTATTATGTTGACCTTTTTACTGAATTTTATGCTCGTATTTAAAAATAATAAAATTTCTCGACTTTATTTCACTTTTAGTGATGCAAAATTTGTCTACAAAAGCTGATTTTAGAGCTGCAGTTATATCAATATTAGTTTCATTAGTGGAGTGCAAAATCATATGAAATTATTTAAAACTTAGCGTCCCGTGGTTTCACCCACAAAGATCCAAATTCCGGGACATTCAGGGATGATATATCGTATGCATTGTTCTGCTGTGTAAAATATATTATCATTGTTTTAAGGAATATTAAGTTTCATCAAGATCGGCTTCACAGTATTTGCGTAAAACAGTAACAAACATACATCCACATATGTCCACACATTCTCACAAAATTTCTCGTTTAGGACTTTAATATGATAAAGCATATAACGATTGTTATTTTTGTAATCCCGATTTGACGATGCTTCATATTACAACTTCACATCGAATCAACAACCATCTACATCTGACAAAGTTTATTTTAGGACAGAAAGAAAGAAAGAAAAATCTTTATTCAAATAAATCTGTTACAGATAAATACTTTTGAATAGTCAATTGGAATATTGAATAGTCAATCAAAAAAAAAAGACAAATGTAGGACAATTTCGCCAGAAGAAGATTTTCGTGAGGTCTTGAATTAGACAATCTTTGTTCACCGTATGTCCTGCTTGCCCAAGCAGCTGCTCTCAGCAGGATTTTATGACAGCTACAGATAACGCTATCGCCGTAGCAAGCTTTTGGGCTTATACGAGTATGAAAGTTCTAATTTCTTTCCAAAACACTTACATCTAGTAGACGAAGTCTCCTTTTAGGCAAGATTTTTTCCTGTACCAGGAGAAAACACTCTCCATAACATTTGTGCAAAATATGCAATACTTACAGAATTTACACTAAAACAACTTTTAACAGCATATATAATATTGATAATCTTAAGATAATTCTTTAATTATTTATACATGTATTTGTATTGTAAGAAAAACATGTGTGTGAGTGTGTGTGTGTGTGTGATTTATCTATGGTTTGATATGTTTTTGCCGTAGATACGCTAAGAAGAAGAACACAAATTGTATTCATAGAACAAACTTTGTAGTTGCTTGTAGCCGACAGTAAAAAATCTTTGCATATTTATGCTTAGCATCGGAACAACTATTTTCAATGAGGTCAATAAACGTGAATCGTTGTTATCCCTCAGGGTAATACAGTCGAAACTTGTTGGTTGGACCAGAGTCAAATTTCATCTCGTATTACATAGGTATGCTGTTGTATAATTTAAACCCTCAGCTAAATTACTGTTTTCAGCCTGAATAACAGCAAATGATGCACTTATATATCTTTTTCACCTGATAGTGAACTGCATGTAATCGTCTGCATGTGGATCTTTTCTCTGTTCGTAGCATCCATGTTGCGATCTATCCTGACAAGCCGAACATAACATGTTTTGGAAGCTCGAGCCCGCTTTCCCTGCCTGTGAGTCCAGCAAAATCTGGTGCGGTTAGGGAATAGATACAACTCTGTAAGTAATGGTTGGTTTCACCTGATTAAGGGGAAACTAATAACTCTTTAAAAAATCCACTTTGGGAATTAAAATACAATGTTCTTAAGCGAGATCTATATGCTAGGTGACTCTAATATTGTTGTACGATCAATGACTCTTGAATAGATACTTAGCTGATAGATTGATGCATAAGGTAATAATGTATATCTCGTCAACTGGCCTGAAATAATTAAATAAATAAAAAAAAACAAACGACATGCCATTAAATTCAATCAACTTCAGGCGGTCCTCCCAAACATTTGTCTTAACATGACATAAGACCGCTTGTATCAACACGCTTAATTTCAATAGAGAACATTGAACAATAGCATTTCGAGTGGTCCCGGGTTCCAAACAAGGTTTAATCCCTATTCAGTTTCATCACAGAGGTTTCTCAAAGAAGGGAATATAGTCCTTGTTCCGCTATGAGTTGAGTAAAATTTTCTTTGACTCTATTCGAAATGCTCTTTTGATTGGCGTGCACGCGACGAAGGAGCAAGTATTACTCATGTATTTTCAAAATAATTTAGATTTGATTATTAAGAAAATTGTTGTGTAAAGCAATAATAAAGATGTGATCATCTCTAATATCTTTTTATTTTACAGTTCTAGTAAATTCAAATTAAATTAAATTTGTTTGTCTCAATCAATGCCGCTCTGTCATGGTCTGGCTCACTGATGGATATCAGTGAGTATTTCCTTCTATATAATACTATTGTAAGGAATGATATATATCTCATACTCATAGTGAGCTTTCTTCAAATGTAATTATAATAATAAATAAATAATAAATATCCACTGATATTCACACAGCGCCATCTAGCCCCAAGTTAAGCGTGAAGCCTGAGTTATGGGTACTAATCAAAGGATAAACATACTTATATACGTTTTTTGTACATACATACATATTATACATAGGAAACACACAATACTGTCACTATGACATAGCGAGCGACGTGATTATGGATGAAAATACTGCCCAACTGACGCGTGGGCAGAAATTTGCAGCAGGCACTTCTTTCTCCACAATCTGCGTCAACGTTATTAGTGAAAACTTATTATTATTATAAATAATAAATAATTATGATTGCGATTTACATACCTCCCCATCTCAATATTACCTGCATTAATATCGGCCAATTAAAAATAAACTTACCACCTACAGCCATCAATGCATTCTCAGACCATCAAAGTCAAGAGGTTGATAATTAAAAAGTGAAAACTGGAAACCGTTCCCATTTCATTGTGCAGTGGCGCCAACAGCATCTGGGTCATTCGATAGGTCGTTGTATTTTTTAAAGGCCTCAAGTTTGTTATTTCTTTTTTGTTCAACAATTTAAGCTTGCGGTTGAGCCTACTTGTGGTTTGACAAAGCCATAAGGGTTGTTTGCGCAACGGTTGGACTAATTCACATTTTGATTAAATTGACGGTACCTAAACGCCAAATTTGACATGGTTAGTGCTGAGGGATCCTGATAAGAAAAGATAATAGTGGAAACGATTAAAGAAGCCGGAACATTTAACGACAGAATCCTTAATGTCTGCATACAGGTGATTGAGCCTTCAATGTCCTTACCAAACAATCGCACGAAGACATTCAATACCTATGGCGGTCCCGTCACGGGATTTGATCCAATGACCCCAAATCACTATGCAGCGATCATAACTCCATTCTTAGACCACTTGCCAATTAAATAATATTCCACACAGTATTTGAAAGGATAATGCTACATTACATTATACTAATATTATAAAGCTGAAGAGTTTGTTTGTTTGTTTGAACGCGCTAATCTCAGGAACTACTAGTTTGATTTGAAAAAATTCAATATCATCACGCTACGAGCAATAGAAGTGGAGCAGCAATGAAGAATGTTTCAAAATCGGTGGATTTTTTCATGCTTGGAGCTTCCGCTGCGTACGCTGCGTAAACGTTAAATCGGTAACTTTTAGAGGTCTACAAAAAAGTCCGCGACAGCATATGTCTATCTTTTAAGATTAGCTCGCTATAACATATTTGTTGCGAAAAAATTTTTCTTAAATAATGCATCATTTGCGAAGGTGATTTCATAAATATGATATTAATCTTTATCCAAATAAATACTTTATTTATCACAAGTATTTCATTTTAAACAAAATTGCCCTTTACATATCATTCAACTTAAATTAATATCTTATGAGATATTGCAGTTTTAACTCACCTATCTAAACGTAGTGGCGGGTTAAAGAGAGCGTTATGCCAAAGTAACTTTTCCACGCGGACGAAGTCGCACGCAAAAGCTAGTAATAATATATTGCCTGACTAAAAGAACTTTTGAATAGTACCTATATGGTGTAATCGAGACTTTGGCTACTATACCAAGGGTTCCAGGTTTACATCTCCAGGCATTACAAACATTAGTGTGCATGAACATGTATGTTTGTAATGGCCTGGGTGTTTCTATGTTCAATGTGTATGTATTTACAAAAAGTTTAAAGTATGTTTATAAGTTTTTTAATATTCATATTACAGGCTAAATGCTTAGTTTGGAGCTAGATGGTACTGTATGAGTGCCTGAGAATATTTTAATTAAATTATTTTATATTAAATTTGGGAACACTGAACTGCTTACTAAAATCAACAGATTCCCTAAATGACCAGTAACAAGGTTACCGCTGCAATAAAGGAGTATTTGCAAACAGTCCCAGCGTAAGGATTATCTCAGAATAGATGTTTCGTCTTAATTGCCCAACTTGAAGGTGTCCAATGTCATCTGAGTCGATGGTCTGGTCTGAGTCCTGCACACAATCTGCAAAAGTGATAGTAAAGTAAACGAGCATTACCAATGTTTGACAATTAAATTGATATGTTAATATCATTAATTTACACATTTTAGAATTACATTTTCTTTAGTAGTGGGTAGTCTAATAGATGAAAAAATAATAAATGCAATATTTGCGTGAAATTCCTAAATCGCCTTTTTTATTACATAGCAAACATCATATGGTAGGCGAGGACGAAGGTTAACGTGTTCGCAATCGTATCCTGGACAGAAATTCAACCGGCGATGTCCTAACAAAAGAGGAATGAAAGCACAAGGTAACATATTGACTGAGGCATGAACTTTACTAGAGCAGAGTAAATATTCAACCGACGCCAAATTCATTTCGTCTTCAAACAAATGGATTTAAAGTATTATCATTTTACTTAGATAGGACTTATCATTGCAGCCATACATTCGACTGTAAGACTTGAGGGCTTTCGTTCAGGCAGGCAGACACCGGACTAGACATTTTACGCATACCTCGTTCGTTTCTCAGTAAAAAGGTAGGCTTTTACCCCGATCAGGGCAAGAAAATAAGTGGTCCGGGCTTGTACCTATATCCCTGTAAATTCCCTTGTTAATTCAGATTTCAATTAGATTTAATGGGATGCATTGCGATTAAGGTAACATGTTGAGGAAACCTCCCCATTAGTTAATATTTGATCAGCCTGTGAAATGGGAAAGCAATTGCTTACCAATTCATTTCAATTGCGAAAAGGTCGCTGTGTTCTTATTCTCACATAAATTACCACGTCCCATGCTCGTTGTGGTGAATGAATAAGATATACGTTGCGGTAATGGAACAGAACGATTTCAAATTGACAAGGATTTCTATTTATATTCCGTTTCCACATTTTAAATTTATCCATCTCAGTAATTTCAAAAGTTGAGCTTAGCATGAATTTGGACAAGACGAAAGTCACATTGGTAACACATTGGTACTGGCGGGTGGTCCTCCGGTAGGAGGGAAACAGTCCAGACCATTGAGCTACCGACGCTCTTACCCATATGCGTGGATGGCGTGAATTCCCATTCGTTACTGGGGGTAACGAGTGTTTTTTTTTTAAATAAATTCCCACTCGTCACCGGAGGGGACAAAGCTAGGGGTGACGAGCGGGAACGACCATCCTTCTCGAGAATGGAAGGCGCAGGAATACTTATTAATAGGTTTTTTTAGTGACTGTTAACAGTCCCGTGTAAAATTACAAACTTACATATCCTAATTCATGAAATTGGTGAATCTGGTATATATAAATGTATGTATGTTTAATGCGAGTATTATAATTGTCGACATAATATCCTGAGAATATGGACTATGCTCATGGGCTTTGCTTGGCTCGTCTTGGCATTGCCATGCCCCCAGATTCCAAACTACGATGTGATATTTTTCCTGGCACCTAGTTGAAGTTGCCGGAATCCTCTGAGCATTGTTTTTATGCAATAACATTTTAACGTACAGCAATTTGTATATCAGAACTAAGAACCTGCATATTTTATTCTATAAAAAAATAAAATTAATATCATTGAATAGGTAGAAATAATAAATACACATTTAAAATTCCAGAGTAAGTATATGTAACAGAAGCAAGAACGTTTGTGTTGTTCAAAACGAAAACAGTCACAGAGAAAACATCAGCCAAGTAGATGGTAATTCTAATATGACTACAAAATCAACACTACTTTTAACTAAACTAAACCCCGCCGGTATCTAAACCACAACTTTCCATCTTTAATTTCCTCAGAATATTCCACGTAATAATTCGGTGGGCGTATAAATATTTCATGATGTCGGCTGTCGTATTGATTAAATTATGAAATTTTGGCGCTACTCCAGCCACACTCGGGTACGAGGCTATTAGGCAAATGTAAATCGAGTACATTACACTGGTATACAGAGTCGAGAGCCTCACCGGCAAACGTAAATGGTCATGTTACACTCGACATTGTAGGAACAATGACACCAACGATTCGCAATTCTATGATCGTCTTGGCCATGCAAAAGATGAAATCAAAGACTAAAAATACTAATATAAATCGTAAAAATGACCGAAATAGGAATTAAAAACGTTAATGGAAGTTTGTCAGTATCGGAAATAAACTGCAAATCTCAAATCTCTGAGGAAGGTACTCTCCACCTCTCTTTAAATTGCGAGTATCGCCATGGACGCTGGACATAGTACTCACCCGTTTGACACTAGATATCCCGGTCCGGGCCTCTGTTTTCCTCACCTTCAACCAATCTTTCGTAAGACGAAGTTGATGTCCTCAACTAAGGGATAAAACTTGCATTGAAGTGAGATTTTTATCACAATTTTGTGTATTTTGATTCATTTAGTAAAATTATATTTGGTATAAATCTAACGTTTAATAAAATAATATTTTGCAGTAAGTCTTAAGTAAGAAAATGCTCCCTTATGAAAATATATGCCAAACTTGGTAAATATTTAAGTCTCCTGTCATACACATTGTGTACCTTAGTTGAAACTCATGTTACCGTTAGTAATAACATTTAACTACTATCCTAATACGCGGAACACACACCACAGTAATTACAGTTGTGAAAATGTTCCTAATGTTCACTTAGGTGAATCCCGTAAATTCTCGAGTAACAATCGTGATTCCCCGAAGCCGTTATAGGTGTCTAAATGGGCGAACCCTCGCATGGTAACCTACCGACATTTACAATGAAACGGTTTTGTACAGATTAAACTAACAAAGTGGTTGATCATCACTACATAGTATAAAACAAAGTGGCTTTTTTGTCCCTATGTCCCTATGTGCGTTTAAATCTTTAACACTACTCAACGGACTTTGATGCGGGTTTTTATAGATAGAGTGATTCAAGAGGAATTACATTTTATCTCATCATTATCTCTAATTTGTAAACAATGGGGTTGATAAAATCGAAAAAAATATATATGACGTACATGACCATAAAATCTAACAACCAAATTTAGTTTGAAAGATTTCTGGTGTGTAGTTTTTTTTATAATACGTCATAAACGGAGAATCACTATTTTTTCATTTTAAAGCTGTAGTACGTGTCTAAGTAAATATTTTTTTTTATATTTTATGTTACTTGCTGCTGCGGAATTCTCCACGGGCGAGTCCGACTCGCGCTTGGGCATTTTTTTTAAATGTTAATTGACAATCTCCCAACGGACAATATATAAAAAATAAATTCATATTAAGTGTACTTTTGCACTGTATTCTGACCTCACAGCGAATCATATTAAACGTGTCCTTTGTAAGTCGGATGTGCCATATAAACTCATTTCAGCACATTTGGTCAATTTTTTCGTGAATTGGACGAGCTCGGGCGGCCGCATACAAGCTCTAAATATTCATGGGGTCCGTTGGATGAAAGCGATAAATTTGCAAAAGTGCACACCCTCCCTCGCCCCTCTCTCTCGGTCAGATTATCTAACTGTATTTTTTTTTGTTTTATACAATCATGCATGAGGTTAACCAATTTTTACGTAAAATGCAATAAATGTATGTTGTGTTTTTGTGCTTTTATTGCTGGGGTAAATCCCCAAAAACCTTTATCTATATTTTTATAATTTCTAAATTTAAGTACATTTTCATTATATTTTGACAAAAATGTATAATGAAAATATTTATTATATTTTATTATTTGTTAACCTATATATATACATATATAATCGAAGCGATATCAAAAAGCAATCGAATAACCAAATATTAGAATCATTATATTTCTGTGTCTTGTGTTTACAAATGTATTTCTTTAAAGTCTCCAGAAAGTAATTAACGAGCGCCAAATGCCATCAAAATAACAGATATTTCTAAACAAAGTAACCATGCTTAACTTCAATCAAAATGTTTATTATATTTTGTACGCTACTTCCTCAGGCTATGAAGCCACTCTACAAGATCACATAGTGGATTACGGCTCAACCCATAGGTTCTGTGATAAGCCTGTATACTACATTATAGGCTGCTTTATTTCCGCCGAGGAAATCAAGTCAAGAGTCTGATCGTTTTCAGATCAACCTCCAAACATAAACAAAATATAATTTTTGTTTAGAGTATCATGGTTATCAGCTAACAAAACTACGAGTTCAATGTTTTTTACACAACTCAGTTAATTGTTTTCACAAAAACAACAATTTAATAGCTGGCAAACCGTTCTCCACGACCAATAACAAATAGCCGGGATATCGATGATCGTATTTACGCTGTTGTTCCAATTTAAAGTGGAACAAAAATTGTATCTGCGAAAGCGATTCGCTGGCACAATAGGCGATTGCGCGTTACGTTATAATGTTTCTAATATGAAAGGCTAATAATATTTTAATTCCATTTATTATCGTCATTATCATTCTAACTGTCGCACCATCTGTTTTGTTCGGTTGAATCTTTTATATTTTGCGCTTAGAACTGTTCTTGGTTTTGACGTGATTAGAATATAAACATACAAGTATGCTGAATAAACAATTTGAACACTGAGTGGCATTTAATTATTTGTAACTTAGGATCAAATACAAAAAGTCTATTTGTTCATAGGGAGCGATGAAACCCTCAAACAAGAATAGAATAACAAATCGAAACATTCATTGATTTAGACTGCACTGGCACGAAAATGAAGCGCGATATGTAAGCATACTTTTCGGGACAGTCCAAAATCAGAAATTACGCAAATTCTAGACGACTTTGTTACTTTGGACTTCAGAATGATGTTGCGATCGGTTATCACACATATCTTTCTCTCGCACTTTAACCTATTCTAGTCCACTACTGGAGTTACGTCTTCCCCATTTCGGACCACTCCCGTACTACTGTTTCCTGAACCCCCTAAGGGGCTCTTCGCAAGTCTTCGGTTCATCTGGGCGGCAATAATTCCTCCACTGCACTTTCTAAGACACAGTTACCAATCCTGAACTCGTCTACTAAGCTCCCACGTTCATCGGTTCGGCTGTAGGTTGGAATGCTCATAGCATTCCAAGCCACTTAAATCCAAGTTATGTAAGACATTGCACAGCTTCTAATAAAACCTGTCCCTCACATTCCTATTCCTATCACGTTTTATATATTGTATTATCTGTGGTAATTATACATAGTAAATTATCTGTGGTAATATACACATTGGGGTCAAAATTTAAACTTGATACAATTATGACGCAGGATCATTCCCTATTGTATCATTGGTCCAAACAGCTAACAATATTCAAATGTATGTTCATCCAAAGCTCACAGATAATAGTTTCTGTATATTAATGAATGCTATTGATTGAGTAGTCTGCCCACGCTCTCGTCTGGCATTCAGGAGAGCTATCAATAAACTGTAACGAAATATGCAATATATGAAAGCGTATATGGACATAACAATGAATGCGCACTTAGTTTGTGTTCGGGTATTTTGTCGAGTATTTTTGTTTCATGGCAGTTTGATTGTGGAAAAGAAACTTTTTAGTTTCTTTCGCTATGGCTTAAACTTGTAGGGATCGAATATCAAATTACACTGTAGACAAATTCAAGTAGGTTGACGTAAATTGGTGGAGCTATAACGCATTTAATAATGCAGAATTCATATTAAATTAAGCGAGGACATATTAAAAGATCACAGCACTGAACCAATGTGGTGAGTAAATAGTTTGAGTCATGTGAGACCAGGTCCAGTAGTAAGAATTATTTTACAATATTATAAAAAGAAGACGTAAAGATACCGTCTTAAGCTAAATCTCGAGTTCCAACTGTACATATTTTGTAACATATAGGTCAACATTCTTTGAAAATATATAACTCAAAAGTAATTTTATTTTTCTGGATATACAAATTGTACACAAAAAAGTAAAACTACCAACGCGTCTACGTTCGTACACATACGCGAGATAACATTATAACTAAGCCTAACGTTAGATCCTGTTCGGAATAATAGCACTATATTTGTGAAATCTCATTACAGCAACTCCTGATTAGATGCCAAGGCCACAGCCAAGACGAGACGTCATAACGAGATAAGCTGGATTCGGTCCAAAATCCTCTTTTTCATTTTATGAGTTACACAGACAGACTAAGGTAAGTCTGCTCTCACAAATACTTAATATGGAAATATAGTTGCTTAGTTATCACGCGATGTTTAGAAATTAATTTAAAGTACTTAACGAGATCCACACTCGATTGTAGGTAATTCTTATACACTACTCTCATACATTATGTAATGGTTTAAAAGTCAACTACTGCTCTAAGGGTACGATAACCGTGCAGTAAAAACATTAATGTGCGCAAACATGTCTGTTTGATTTGTTTCTATCCGTTTGGGTGGTTTCTATCCTTGTTTTCTACACGGCATCGAAATGAAGACATTTTACCACAAACCACGTGTGTTTACTATGGATTGAATAGGTTTAATCCTTGCATTCTTATGTTCGCAGAATCAATAAAAACGTCTTCAAGTGCCTTCTAAAATACGAAAGATTTCGAGATATTTTATTTGACAACTCGATCATACACACACACACACACACACAAATACGCGCACACAAACACGCGCGCACACCATGCGATAATTGCAAAACTGACCCGATCTTGAACACGCTGGACGCTACGCCGGAGGTTTTCCTGCTGCCAAATATGGATATATTTTTTTATAGTATAGGGGCAAACGAGCAGACAGATCACCTGATGGAAAGTGAATACTGCCGCCCATGGACATTTGCAACACCAAAGGTGCTACAAGATGCGTTGCCGGCCTTTTAAGAAAGAGTACGCTCTTTTCTTGAAGGTTTGCAGGTCGAATCTGTCCGGAAAAACCGCATGCGGCAACTCATTCCCCAATTTTGTGGTGCGGGGCAGAAAGTTTCTGTTAAAACGCACAGTAGTACTTTGCCAACTGTCAAGGTGTTGGGGGTGGTAGAGTTGCCGCGTAGATCGACGGCGGAAAGAGGCGGCAGGGATCAGACCGAACAGTTCCCCGGAGCACTTCCCATGGTATATGCGATAGAGAATGCATAATAAAGCAACATCTCTACGCAGTGCCAAGATGTCAAGCCCAGCCGAAAGATCATGGCAATCGACAACTCGAGTCGTTCTTCGCTGAATGCGGTCTAGAGGAAGAAGCTGGTACTGAGGAGCCCCTGCCCAAAGATGAGAACAGTATTCTATTAGAGGCCGTACCTACGCCTTATAAAGTTGTAGGCGGTGAGCTGGTTTGAAATACCGTCTCGATCTATTGAGCACGCCAAGCTTCTTCGAGGCTAATTTAGCCTTACCCTCTAGATGGCCACGAAACTGAACTTCGCTCGATATGTCGACACCAAGAATATCGATACTGGCTGCGGCAGTTAAAGGAGTGCTCTCGAAACAGTTTTTTTGCGGTGAATGCGCAAACTTGTGTCTTTTGCAAAGGGAATTAATTCTATGTCATTCATAAAATTGTGTAATTAATTGGGTTGTCAAATTAATTCCTAACCTCATTAGGCATGTTTAAATAAAGGTTGATGAAGCGAAATGTTTTTACCGTTTAAACTAAATGGATTATGTTTGAAATCGCTCGTGAAAACATGCTCTTTTGTGTGTAATTTAGCAACCAAATTAAATAGGGTAGCGGCAGAATCCGCCCATGGGGAGAGTAAATAAGGTAAGAGATGGTATTATGTAGGTTACGATGAGTGCGAAAGGGAGGCACGGATATTATTCGCTCGGGAGGGCTGAGGACATCTTGAGGTGAGTGGTCTTACTCTGAGATTTTAATATTTCGTACACATGTATTATACATGTACGTACGGGTATATAGATGAGATTATTGTTGTACTTATTAAATGTAAGAGCACGTTCCTTATATGAACTTGGCAAATTAAATTGTCATCAAGATAAGCAATTTTCAAGAAAAGCAATTTGAAATTAGTCTTAAGCAGTTTTATTAAAATATTCATTAAATTCTTAACTGGCGTCTTTCATAGGGGGTAAATGCCATACTCACCACACTTGGCAGGCGGGTTGTGAGCGCAGAGATACGCCAGTACCTAAGTGATGCTGCTGCCCATCACTTGGTGGAAATTTTCCCTCTGTCGCCTTCTACGACACCTAGGAGAGTAGGGTGGTGACATCGTATTCTACTCTGCCGTCACACACGGAAGTCCACTTCGAGAAGGAGGTTTCTCGTCGAATTCAATTAGGATGGGCAGCGTTTGGGAAGTTAAGGCAGATCTTTTCGTCCAATACCTCAGTGTCTCAAGACGAAGGTTTTTGACCAGTGTGTTGTGCCATTATGACATACGGAAGCGAAACGTGGTCGCTCACCAAGGCCTCTTGAAGGTTGTCAGCGTGCTATGGA
>PQWD01004986.1:0-28516 GCA_019425675.1 Leucinodes orbonalis | reverse complement strand
GCTTGACAATTCCTAAGACATCAGTCCTGTGTCATATGACTTGGCCAGCTACCAATTCAAAGATGCTGGTATCGATAACTTTCGTTCTTCTACGAATGATATAATTTCTGATTTCAAGCAAAGTTCGCTCCTTTGCCAGTTGTGCCACTTTGAGAACCAATCCTACAGTCAGTGTCTATATCTCAAATGCTTAGATGCCGGTAAAAGCCTTGCTCAAAAACTTTCGTCTTAAAGATTTGTTGATATTAAACTTGGCCGGCCACTGCTAACGGCACGTGCTGTACAACTTGTTTTTAAAGTCGAAATATTAAGTTCACACCTGTATTCTTCTACTAAATCGTACTTATAAACATTTACAAACGTAACAAATAACATTCAATACTAGTTCACTCCTTTTACTGACTGATTTACGAGGTTCCGAAATATGCCAAGTAAGAGTGTATTTATTAACCTTTTTATATGTGAACATGTTTTTTCAAGCTTTCTAGCATTCGAATAGCTATGATAAATGATCTGACGTGACGGAGCGGAATATCGATGGGCCCTTAAGTGCCTCTGTTGGTTTTATGTTGATTTTCTTTTTATATTACTAAAACAAACTAATTGGAATGTCAAGACGTATTTGATGAGATGAGAAACATTTTGGGGCTTCAATAATTTAACATACGAAATGCTCTTTCTTCCTCTCTCTCTTCGATTGCTCTCGGATATTCTATTCGTTAAGTGAAAAAATTATGAATTTATTGAAGCTATTTGTCCACCGCTGAAAATTAATATATTTTTTATTGCAAGTAGGTAGGCAGGCGAGCATGCGGTCCATCTGTTGGAAAACGGTAACCGCTGCTCATGGACAACTGCAATGCCGAGAGCAAAGCCATGCCGCTGCCTTTGAAGAGGAAGGAGCTCTTTTTAAACCTCGTTAAAAGAAGAAGATGTCGTGGTTTTTCGGGAATACCGTGGCAAGGAGGTGGCTCCATAATTTGCACGCACGTGGAACGCACGATCACTGGAAACGAATAGTTTTGCAAGCGAAAGTTTCCAGGTGTCGATGGTCCCGAGTCGAGTCTTACGATGGGAAAACGGTGGCACTGGCATAATATCATTGGAGCACTCTCCATTTAAAACACACAAAGAGAGTTAAATTCTAACTTGATTTTTTTCTCTTCGAACATACGATCTCCGAGTAACGCAGGCGACGCTAGACCACGTGAGCATGCTCACACATTGGCATATATTCTGATATTTGGTCGTTGTATCTCTCCAATATATTCCCCACTATCGCTCCACCATTACACAGGCTTACAAATTAAGCGAGTGAGCCCTCAATTTTGAATTTTAACAAACGCATTTGTATGCATGAGGCGGAACGCGATCGGCTCCGGCGCCTTATCCCATATTTATTTGCCGGAAAATTCATGAAACTGTCGACGCACGTTGTGGAATTATTAGGCATAAACAGCTTTATCGAACCCTAGGTGTAGACGGTAAAGCATCACAATTTAAGACCTCTATATCAGCGTCCATATATTTTTTACAGAATAGGTGACGCAAGCGATAAAAATGTGAGTATGACATGCTTATGCTTTGGAAGCAATATTGGGAATGGACCATATAAGTGAGTACTCCAGTTTACAGGTAATAACCAATCTGAACAGACCTTACGTTATCTCTGCCGTTTCAAAATATTGCAAAACTTCATACAATTATTATTGAAGTCGTATAGTTATATGATTTATTATAACCTTAGATGAACAATGAACTAACAAGATGCATCATGAAGAAATCTCAACCAAAAAATATCCGAGCCGCTCGCTCATAACATGTTATTTTTATGATATCAAATTATATATAAACATTTTGACCCAAGGCGTCATTAAAGGAAAAATTTGCTCAATTGATGCATGGGCATAATTTTGCCGGGGACACTTTTTGAGTGAGATTGTGAGTTAGTTTATTTTTTATTTTTTTTATTCGGAACACCAACAGCAGTTTTTACAGTTTGTTGAAATACAATTTAAAGTACAAGTTGTGTCTAAGCTATTTATAGGTATTTGCAACTTATAAAATATAAGATATCGTTAAAGTGTTGCGAACTTATATGAATTATTCTCACTTAGTGCACTTATTAGAATCTCAAGTTGTTTCCGCACCGTCTGTCTAGTTACTCCATCGACGTCATTAGCTTTGAACCACTGCGCTGGACGATTTTAATAGCAGTTCCTTGGGTTAATAAAGGCTAGTGTTCTGCTGTTTTAACTTATCATAGTTCATTGATTACTACTATTGTGCTAGACATTGTTGGAACCCGGTCGTGGTTAATGACTTTGAACCACTGCACAGAATGATTTGAATAGTGACGGTTCCCTGGGCTTATGACTACTGAGTAGTTTTCATTAGTCAAAATGTAATGGACATAGTTGCTGTGTCAACTTATCGTTGTTCATTAATTTACTTTAATTTGTTTTTTCAGTAACATTGATTTTTTTAAGTTGTAAGTTGTTGGTCAGAAGGAAGTTATAAATGTTTCAGTGAATAACACTCATTATATATATTTATATATATATATATATATTATATAATATATATATATAATATATTATATATAATATATTATATATATGAGGAAACGGGATATTTTCTTTTTATTCTATTCACTTTTACTTAATATTAAATTTTTAAGGTTTTGGGTTATTATGTTTTTATATTTTAACTCTGTTATATTTCCAAAACAATTCAAAATATAACTAAACACATCGTTTTTAGGGAAGCCATTGCGATGATGGCTGGAGGGAGTTCATCTTGTGCGGCTTGTAATGTACCAAAGTTCCCTCTTTCAGCACGTAACTCAGCAGCGGTGAAGCGGGTATGTAATTAATGTGAATTTTCTCATTTATAACATTCGTTATGTATGGTGCCATGTTTGCGGAAATGTACGATGGGAACACCGATTTCATATGTGAATTTATGTTTTGGACGTTATGGTTATACAACGAGTTGATACTTTATGGAGCATGTGGTTAAAAATTTTAAAAAAATTTAGATTTTTCTTGTACATTCCTATACTCCTAAATATTACTGCGAATACTTAAATGTTTTAGTTCTTCTTTGAAATAATCTGTCAACTTTTGACACCCGGTTTCACCAAATGGAAACAGTTTTTGTGCATGTATGATTAATTTCACTATTATGTTAACAAGCATACGGTATACTTGGTGTTTAGTTAATACCACGTTGGGTCGGTATCTTAGTTGTGATTTGAATCTACGTCTCCAGTATTAAGAATTACTGGCTTCGTTTTAAGATCGCTGCTTAACAGCATTCAATTGAATCCCATAGTCATTTCATGAATTAAATGTTATTGAAGGATTTTTTTTATTAGAGCGTCGGTGGCTCAATGGTGTGTACTGTCGCCTTCCTACCGGGCTGAGGTTCAAATACCGACACGTACGAAAGTGTTTTCGAATTTTCGAAAATATATGTACGTTATCGACGCTCTTACGGTGAAGGAAAACATCGTGAGGAAACCTTCATGCACACCTGCGAAGAGATTCGAAGGTTGTGTGTGAAGTCGTCCAATCCGCACTTGGCCCGCGTGGACGACTAAGGCCTAGTCACCCTATACGGGTAGGCTTGTGCCCCTCGGTGGGGACGTTTAATGATCTGATGATGATGATGAACGATTTTTTTATGACATGAACTTTTATCGATTTGATTTATTTTTCGATCAGGAAGAAAATACATTTGACCGCCATCTCACCTGACGGTAAATGATGATGCGGCCGAGGATGGATCATGCCTGTCTAGAAACAGCCTATTCACTCTTGCGTTGAAGACGGCCATGTTGTAATGATCGGGAAACAAATTTCTAGATATATACATCAAATGTGCTAGAGGCATAGATAGTAATTAAATTGAGTGACTTGTTCAGTTGTTACCAATTCCCAAATGGACGTTAACGATTGGCGCTCCCTGTAAATGAATCATTCGAATAGAACTTACCTACATAAATTGAATACTTTGACAAACTGAATTACAAAGTACACAATCAATTTGAGTTGTACCCCGCAATCGAATTCAATTAATAAATTGGTCGGATCAGTGTAATAAAAAAAATCGCCCACGCGCGTCCAGTGTCCACAATTCGATCTCGCACTCTAGTTGTGTTTGTACTTTGAGAAAATGAAAAAGAGGTCCAGTGGAGCATTTAGGGAATTACCAATCGACACGTGCAACAAAAAACGTCTTTTTGCATAAAAAATAAGGTTCGATTTACCAAACGCCAAGTCTTTGTCGTGGTCGAATAACATTTTGGTTACGTGGATGTCTCACATCTGAATTTCAGATGTCACTCTTTTTTGTTCGGTGCCACTTTTGGGCCGTAGCCAGGGTGGTTGAGTTTGTTTTCAGTTAATTTGCGAATTGGGATTGAGTGCAGCCCACTTAGTTTTTGATGTGAAAGGTTTCGGTCGCGCGTGAAAATTCAAAGTTTTCGTTGTGGATTTGATAATTTATGCTTTACATAATGACAGAAAATATGTTTTCGTGAATAGTTTTAGAAACACGGGATTGAGGTAGGTTTATAACTTTGTGTTTTTTAACATTTAAGTTAACCCTAAAGTTGACAGCCTACTAATTGTAAGTTGCTTGTGTTACTTATGATAATACAGTGTAAAAAAAAGATCTAAGTTGCAAAACTTACCTAGAAAATTGGGTCAATTAAATCTATTAATTAAAACAAGGTGTCTCACTCGTTTGAAACAATAGATAAAAAGCTGTCTTCTTGATAGCTCGTAACAGTCCAAGGCTGTACCTAAGTCCAGGCTGTGAACGTGTTGACATGGTAGTGAAGGTATTTGTTATATTCTCTTCTTTTGGGGGCGGGTTATAAGGTCAACATTAATGAGAGAGCAATGCCGCCGATTCTTTTCGAAAGTCCCTAGGTTGCCTCTGACATCACTCGCGGGGAAGTCTTAAAGTTGGTGGTAACTATAAAGTCATGTGTCATTAACCTCACGACCTAGACAAAAAGGTAAGAACAGCAATATAGTAGTCAAATTAAAATGCATTCGAACAAAACATAATTGTCTAGGAATATCTCAGGTTAGTAGAATCGTAGAAAACCCACAAATAGACGTCATTATATAAATTAAATCAAACATTACAATGGAAACCTCTTGATTATCCATACGTTCATTAATTTTCAATTAAAAAGTAAATAAAGGACGATGATATTTTCATGGATACGGTCTGACGTGAAATCCGAATGCAAATTTTTAATATGAGATCAATACGAATTTAATTAAAATAGCGAGCGAAATAACTAGGGAACAGCATTAACGTTGAAAGGTATGAATTGGCTTTTCACATTACCAATTTGCATGAGGTGACTTTATCCTTCATTTTTGGTGTTCTAAAATATTATTGGAGCTTGCAATCAATGAAAGGGTAATTTATCTTCAGCTGACTTTGGTTTGTAACCCGTATCAGTTGTCCTAATAGATACCGCCTTCATTGTCGAGTGATTTGTGCGTTGAGTTGATCGCTGCTTCTTTCAAAAGCTGTGGAAAACTTTGTTGTATCCATCATCAGCGTCAGCTCATTGTACGTCCCCCACCAAGCGATCGGAGCCTACCGATTGGCCGACTTCACGCAAAACCTTTGAACTTCTTCTTAGGCGTGCGCAGGTTTCCTCACGATGTTTTTCTCAACCGTAAGAGCGTCGGATAAACGTACATGCAATTTTGAAAATTCAAAAATCATTATGGTACGTGGCGGTATTTGAACCTGCAACCTCCAAATCGGAAAGCAGTTAAACACGAATCAGTAACCAACGCTCTAATATCGTATTATCATGTATACATGCAATACGAGTAGATACGAGTAAAACTTATATTCTACATATACAAATATTACAATACCATATAAAAATTGCCATTTTCTCTATGTCACATAAATAAAAAACAAATGTTTAGTTGCTGCACGTGACTTAGGTTCACTTGCTGTTATATTTTGCTTTCTAATGCTACCACTCAAGATACTATATATAAAAGCTAGAAATGTGAGCGAAAATCTTTTATTGCCAGTTGAACTAGTATACTAATGTACGATTTCTTAAAGGTATTTTTGTGAAAAACAGATTTTTATGAGCGGTGGTGCCATTTCACTTCAGATAAACTCGTTTTCCTACTGAATCAAACTATTTTCACGGATAGAATTAAGTTTTCTTAATTATTGTTTATTAAAAAAAAATATTGCTTCTAATGCGTAAGTTTTTAAGTATGTGATACAATCTGTAAAATTATGTTTTTTTATTCATAGAAAGCAAAAGAGCGAGAGACTTGATCAAAAGTGTTCACCTCCGCCCAGATTTGATTCAATGTATGTTTATCATTAAATAGAAAACGAATTGAATTTAATATAAAAATACGTGATGTATTTCTATATTTCATTCACAAAGGCACAATTCTGTAAGTATTTTTTTATCAAGCTACGGATTCGACTTACCGATACCTTTACCACCGGAGACGTCATCGAAAAACCTGACGAATAACAGTATCCACTCACCCTTTTTCATAGATTTTGTAATTTTTCAGCACAAAAGTGTATCCCACGGGGTATTCCTCGAACGTCTCTATTTAGGGGGGAGGCAGCTAAAGTTACCCACCCCCTTATCTTACACTTGCACGCCGCACATTTGAAAAATATTCTTTTGATGTTCAGTGACGGAATCCTTTGCACAATATATTTAATAAAATTATACTCCTTTGAGGTATATTGACACGACTTGGTGTGATGGTACTGAAAAGTAAGATAAATAGAAAAATAAAGTCTTCACTTGCTTCAATCAATACACTACAAAACAATGTGGCTCAATGGTGTGGACTGTCGCCTTCCTACCGGGAGGCCTGAGGTTTAAATCCCGACACGTACCAATGTGTTTTCGAATTTTCGAATGTATATGTACGTTATCCGACGCTCTTACGGGAAGGAAAACATCGTGAGGAAACCTTCATGCGCGCCTGCGAATAGATTCGAAGGTTGTGTGTGAAGTCGTCCAATCCGCACTGGGCCCGCGTGGACGACTAACGCCTAATCACCCTATACGGGTAGGCTCGTGCCCCTCGGTGGGGACGTTTAATGAGCTGATGATGATGAAATCGCTGATTTTCAGTCACAACAAAATGTATTATTAAATCGGCTTTATTCAAACACAGGGACAGGACAGGGATATTTCAGAAAGTAATTTAGATTCAATATTAAGTATTAAATTTGATAATATATTGTATATTGTGCTGTTGTATTTTTAATAATAAAAAAATTGCAATTAATTAAATACCTACTTAAATTAAATACTATCTACTTACTATAATTTTTTTTGGATAGCTTATTACCATTTATACCTGTTATTGTTGCAAGTGTTTTTGGAAAAAAACAGACTTACCCCTAACAAACTTACTCGGCCGCGACAGTAAGGCACGTCACCCGCCTACTAATTTATGATAACAACACAAATTGCTTTCGAATAACCTCTGGGCGACTATGAATAAAATTTTCAGTTCGCACCAAACGGTTTACATATTCAAAAGGCAATGCTCACCGATATTAATAGTGTCGCGCATATTTTCGCTTCAGTAATGTCATATTATTTTTTTAATATGATTTCCATTTCTACAATTATGTTCCCAGTTTGGTTAGAAAAATTGANGGGCTAAATCACTTGTCCGAAAAGATAATTCCATGCTCGAAGGATCGTAAAGCTGTCGCCCGTCAACTATCTTGGAATACTAGACGTTCAATATCGCGAAGAACCTGTGCACGCTGCGAAGAGATTCAAAGGTAACGCGTGAAGTCGGCCAATCCGCACTGGGCTTGTGTGGACTCAGGCCTATACACCCTGTACGGGTAGGCTCGTGCCCCACAGTTGGGACGTTTAATGAGCTTAGTCAATATGTATCAATCCCCTTACACCTATAAGTTTAAACAAAAAATAACTGAAAATAAAACGTGGGGTTTGTTAAAGAATTTAATTATAATCATAGTAGTAATCTTTATTTTTTTCTCACAACAAACAAACATTGCATAAGCATCTATTACAATATGGTTCCACATATTGTTTGTGCGAGACTGGAGCCTAAGCTAGGCAATACGAGTTACCTGTTATACAGGTCACCAGGCCTCAACACTTCAAATCACCAATGTGAACTGACGCTTAATTGAATTAATAAGATGGCACAAAAATAAAGACATTATACAAGGATATAAACTTAAAGGCTAATTTACAGCAGGGGTGAGTGAGTGTGATAGCGAGTGGGCGTGTGTGTGTGTGTTTAAATACTGTTGTAATAATATAATATAATTAAATATACTACTAACACAGTTATGTAACAATATGCAGCAATCGTTGTTTCGTCATAATTTAAACCCAACAACCACTCGTGCACTCTTTATATTTAGATAGTTATTGATTTTACTATATAAGTAGTCGTCTAGATAGCAGTAGTCGCTGTGCAAATCAGGTGTTGTACAATGATGTTATACATACGTTCCCTTTCTACGCCTGTCCATCACTAAACTCGAATGATAATAGTTGAGAAAAGAATTTAATTATAATTACTCGCACAAGCTCGTGTAGTAAGTACACTAAATTATATTATATTATTAATTTAGAAATAAAACATAAACCATATGGCCTCTATTAATCAATAGAAGTGTTGTAAGTATTGGACGCGATATCATCATTCGTACGGGATGACTTAATGAGGTTAAGAGATGATATTAAACAGAACGTTTAGAATGTTCCAGTACATCCGAAATGAACCAATCATTATTTAGTGATCTAACAAATAGCGACATGATTATGTTTTGGTAACATAAAACTATTTATTTTTAATATTATACTACAACGTTAATAAATAAAATATGTAAAATACGCTCACTGGCTTGTTTAATATTTGGAACGGTTGAACCTATTTTGATGAAAAGTTCCTCTGGCAATAGTACATACAGTCCTTATAAAGTTTTTGACGTATTTCGGAGAAAGTAATAATTAAAATGATATATAATATAATATATATATATATATGATAAGGCGTCGGTGGCTTAATGGTGTGGACTGTTTGTTGCGTTCCGATCGGGCGAAGGTTCAAATCCTGCCACGTGCCAGTGTGTTTTCGAATTTCAAAAATTATATGTGCGTTATCCAATGCTCTTATGGTGAAGGGAAACATCGTGAGGAAACCTGCGCACGCAACCCTGCGAAGGGATTTAAAGGTTGGTTGTGAAGTCGGTCAATACGCACTGAGCCCGTGTGGACAACTAAGGCTCTTTACATGTAGGCTCGTGCCCCTCGGTGGGGACGTTTAATGAGCTGATGATGATGAATAATAAAAATGGTTTTATACAATAAGCTATCGTTTTGTACATTTTAGTCGGCATATGGATTTTTTAAGTAGCTTAACATAGTTCAAAGTAGCTTATCGTTAAGACAATACAGTCTGATTCTTCAACTTCACTATTGACAAGGGAAACTTCGGGAAAAGCCTTGGTCGTTAAAAGGAATGTAAACTATATACGGTGTCGGGAAACATCGAATTGAAAATTCCCTCCATTATCCCCTGACAGTTAAATAGGTTTCACGGATTTATAACAAGGGATAAACCAAAAAGGATCCGAATCTAATGTACCTCTTTTATAGTCAAACAAAAAGAACCGAGCGAGGAAACTTAAAAGACGAGAGAATCTTCCAAGTTGGTTTGGATATAGAATTTAATATAAAATGATTTATTCAACATTTTAGTGGTTTTTCAACGATATTTGCATGCTACTTTGTGCCAAACCATTTTTCTATGGAATATAATGGGTATATTATGATAAAAACATTTTGACGAACTATTGCAAATGATTTTTACGTTTTTATGTTTGAGAAAGTGGTTGATATCTGAACGGGTCAATCAAACGACAATCTTTGTTCCTTTCTTAGTCAGATTTTGCTTTCATTCAGCCACCATAATATTTAAATTATTAATATTATATTTATTATTAGAGCGTCGGTGGCTATGGTGTGGACTGTCGCCTTCCTACTGGTAGGGCTGTGGTTCAAATCACAACACGTACCAATGTGTTTTCAAATTTTCGAAAATATATGTACGTCATCCGATGCTCTTACGGTGTAGGAAAACATCGTGAGGAAACCTTCATGCACGCCTGGGAAGAAATTCAAAGGTTGTGCGTGAAGTCGTCCAATCCGCACTGGGCCCGCGTGGACGACTAAGGCCTAATCACCCTACACGGGTAGGCTCGTGCCCCTCGGTGGGGACGTTTAATGAGCTGATGATGATGATGATGATATTTATTATGACATACAAATGGGTTATTTTTCAACCAACTATATACATATACGAGTAAGTTGAATTTTTGTGGTGTACATATAATGATTCCTAATCTATATGGATATATCGTGTGAAGTATTCTGATATATGATACTGTTTTGGTTATTTCTAAGCATGGAGCTAGATGGCGCTATTTGTGTCTGGAGATAAATATTTCAGTAACTGTAAAAATACAATATATCCTAAATTCTAAATGTCTAACTTCAGATCTACCACTCGCGCTGTAATTACAGCAGTCTATCACTTTTATTGCAAGTATTTGTTACGTTACTACGAAATTTTACTGTGGTAAATTTAAAGTAGGCCGTTATTTATTCGGCTATGAACGCCATAGTAACATGTACGAAATAATTTATAATTATGCCTCATTTCTTAGTAGCATTATGTGAATTATAATATCTTCTTTCTTTTCTGTTTTCACTGATGCAGAGACAGGTATATTGGTCGCGTACATGCATTCTTACGTTTAAGTGTGTGGATGAGCGAGTTGCGTATGTGTGTGTACGTGTGCGTGAGACACACGGTCTGTGCGTGCGTGCTCGTGTATACGTGTGCCTGGGTGGTTCTTAATTTTAAATGTAAAGTCCGATTTAGCCTACAATCATGGCAAAATGGATTTCTACTAAAGTAAGTCTGCTTTGTTATATATTAAAAGCCATTTAGTAAACCCTGCCTAAGCGGTTCCACACATATCACGTGTGTGGCTTTAGCAGGTTAAACCGTACTGCGATTGAACTTTTAAAGCTCAATTTTGATATGCCAGTCACGTTTATGGCAAGCGACTTGACGCTGATATGCTTTTGCTTTGAACAAATATGTATAAGAACATTTGATGTGCTTATCAATATAATTATAATAACGTAAGTTCAAGAATTTATATCCAAATTTTTGTATTGTATGATCCTGTTATTGTCAAGAGATATTGTCAAAAAAAAATTTTGTCTTACATTTTCAAATAATCATTTCAACGTTGTACATTTAAAATTAACGTAAATAGGAACATTAATAAGCGCAGGTATTTTACTGATCCCCATAAACGACTTTAAACAAAAATGTTACTGCTATGTACATTTTTTATTACATGCTTAGGTATTTCCAAAATGATTGTATTACTTGAAATTACGTTTGTACAGTAATTAGTAACCGCAGACCCTGGCACAGAGCCGTAATAGTAATGTATTATTGCAATTAAAATTTACAGGGCTGCTGTTTCAAGGCTTTTACGTAATTTTGAACTTTATTTCAATATCAATAACGATGTGTAGCTAAATTTGATATGTTTATAGAGATCACAAATTCAAAATTCTGAAGAGTGAATTAAGTGATCTTTATTATGAGCTGCAATTAATCTTATATTTAAACTCAAATCTGTAATATAAACTCACTGATAATTACATAAAAATGAGTTAGTAAAACAAAAGAATTACGAAACGAGAATCAGTGTGCTCTTGCAACAAAAGAAAACAAAACCTCTGCTAAAACTAGCATTGTATTGAAAATTGTACAGCAAACAAACTGTTATTATGCGAATCGAGTCTTCCACTGCGCCAAACGCCATTATATTCAGAGAAATAAGTATAAACCGCTTTGTTTCCGAAGCGAAAACAAGTTATATACACTAGCTGTCATGGCAAGCTTTAGGTGTATCCTCGACCTCTAATAACATTTTAATAATAAACTCATGCGCCACTATGTACAAAGAGGAAAGTCTATTGCGTGTGGCCAAGTTACAAGCGGCGTAATAAAAAACGTATATAGCTTCGCAGAAAATATTATGTGCTAAATAATTTCCTAGGACGTAGCGTAGGAAGCCCTCCGGCCGAATAGACCGACGACTTGCGAAAGGTCGCTGGTGGAAGCTGGATGAGAAAGACGGAGGACCGGGATGTCTGGCGCAAAATGGGGGAGACCTATGTCCAGCAGTGGACTGCAATAGGTTGAAGAGAGAGAGAGAACATATGTCAGTAATAATTATCATCAGCCTATAAAATCTTACTACAGGACATAGGAATTCGCACACAGCATAGCTAAAGCCTCATCGGTATCGGATACCTCATCGGTGTGGACTGTTGCCTTCCGATTAGGAGGGTGCAGGTTCAAATCCCGCCACGTACCAATGTGTTTTCTAATTCACGTTTATTTGAAATGTATGTTTTAAATAAACATACATTTTGTACTTGTAAATGGACTTTTGAAGTTGAAATAATAAATTGTTTGTAGATTGAAATATTTTTCCAAGAGTTTCACGTTAAAATTCGAGTGGATTAAATAAAGATGAAAAATACTTGATAGGTGACAATGTTTTGACTTGTACCACACAAAAACTCGAGAAAAAAGGCAAAAGGAGAGATTTATGTGGATTCCCGCGGCTACAAATCAAGTGAACCTGTCTGAATTTGTAAAAAATTGTGAGAGTTGAATTCAGTTTTTGTGGCAACTTACTGATTTCTTCATAACACTGTTTCTTTTTGTTATACCTGTCAAAACTTGTTATTCACGAGTCAAGGCCGGAAAAACATTTCATTTTTATTGAAAGGTACACGTTGGAATAGAAGCATTGTAACGACTGTCACAGTACAAAATCAAATAACTAGTATATGCAAGAATCAAATAAAATACTCATTCGTCCTTAAACTAAATTTGTTGTTTTATTAATTTGACATTTTATAAAAGGACAAAAACAAACAACATTAAAACTGTGTAACAAAATTGAACTGTTGTGGTCATTTTTATGCACTTATTTCACTTGTCGATCTGCAGACACTCGATCTGTAGTAAAGGTGGGGCCACACTAACGGGAAATGCTATTAATTGTCGCGTCGATGGGCGCTTAATTAACGTCAGGTGTAGCCCCGCGAACGCGATTATTTTTCATCGGCGATAACAATAATAAGTACTATGGCTACGGAGTAGGGTGACGAGTTCAGCAACCAGAACCATGCTTGTGCGAGCCAATTGTATGATCCGCCAGCTATGATTCAATATATTATGGTGATGATGGGTGTTAGACGTTAAATCGTCATCATCACCTCATTAAACGGCCCCACCGAGGGGCACGAGCCTACCCGTATAGGGTGATAAGGCCTTAGTCGTCCACGCGGGAAATCCAGACGTTAAATGTTTAAGTTTATATGTATGTCTGGGTATGGCCTTGGCCCATAGCCTATGTGAGAAGGCCTGTGCGCTGGACAGGTTCAATCCTTGGGCAGTACACATATTAATGTGCATGAATATGTCTGTTTGTATTGGTCTAAGTGTTATCTATTTCTTTTTTATGTTATAAGTGTACAGGACGGTCATGACACTCACCTGATGGTAAGTGATACGCCAGACCATGACAGAGCGGCATTAAAGGAGACCAACAACTGATAGACAGTTATTATCCCCCATCAATGCCGCACTGCGCCCGTCACCCGAGAAAACAGATGCTAGGTCTCTTATACCCGGTAATTACACTAGCTACTCTGCCCTCATCCCGAAACACAAAAAGTGCATAACACTCCTGTTTCCGGATGATTCTGTTTTCCACTGCGGTGGTACCTACCTAGACGACTCAGTTATCGAGTCTACCACCTAGATAATAAATTGCAAAATTTACTAACTGCTCTAAAGATTAAAAAATACTCCTCGGGTTTTTTATCCCCAGATCTATCGCGCAGTCAAACAGTTTGTGTACACCGAAAAGTCACCGCGATATATGAAAGCGTATACCTTTACTTTAAAAAATGTAAGCTCCAAATACTGTCTGAGCCCATAATCCCGCTGTATTAAACTAGACGGAATATCATATAAAAAAATGTTTACATCATTTCGCACCTGTTATTAAGCTTTGCGTAATCAATATTCATTTGGTACCCATCTCGTGTGATAAGGTGGGGCGGTATTATCTGCAGCACTCCCTGCTACAGCGACTTATCATTTCACCCTTAAACTTAAACGAGAAAGGTTCAAAGTCGATTGCGTTTTTTTATTCAATGACCGACCAGTGTTGCCGCTCGATATCCACTATCGATAGTTAGGTTAAAGAATACTATCGATAGTATTGATATTTAGAATATATCTAAACTATAGCTTTGGAAGCAATAGTTTAGATAGCCCCGCAATGATAAAAAAATATTAGGGCGGGAAATGCATTTCTGGGACCTGAGGTCTTGCAAATGTTTATGGGCGGCGTATCACTACCATCTGATGAACCGTAGGCTCATTTGCCGGCCTATTCAATTAAAAAAACTTTTGAAAACGTAAGCATTTGCAATATTGGTGACACTATCGAAGCTTATTGACTTACTAATTACCATCGATAAGCGTCGTGGCTCATTGGTGTGGACTGTTGCCTTTCGATCTGGAGAGTAACAGTACATCTTCAAATCCCGCCACGTACCATTGTGTTTTCAAAATTATCTGTATGTATATCCGACGCTCTTACGCTGAAGGAAAACATTCGTGCCTGCGGTATGCCTACAAAGACTATTCACAGATTGTGCGGCATGTCGGCTAATCTGCACTAGGTCTAAGGCCTGTACCCCTATAGAGGTAGGCTTGTGCCCCTCGGTGAGGACGTTAATGAGCTGATGATGACCATCGATAGTATCGCACTATTGCTTCTGACTATTACCAAAAGTATCGATAGTATTCAAAATATCTGTTGATAGGCCTGGCCTATCAATTGTATAGAAATTTTCGAGATCAATCATCGATAATGAAACTATCGATAGTTCGGCAACACTGGTACCGACCCGCGTCAGTGCGGCAATCCATTAACAAACAGCCCGAGTCATGGAAGAGTCGCAGCTAAAAGTTTTAAGTAAGAAGGAAATGCTTTCTTAATCCTTAACTAGTCTGTGGGCCATCGTTAGAAAGAAGTACTTATTCTTGTGTATTTAATAGGTACAGTTTTGGTATTCTCGTAAAGTTCGATATCAAAGACTTTGTACAATATAACCATGCTTAAACTTAAAACATCTCTTTCATCTTACCAATTTTAGATATAGCACTTATTTAAAATAGAGTTTTGTAATAAAGGTGTTTAGTTAGAAAATCGTAAAAGCGTCATTATCAAATTAATACACAACAGCTGTAGTTAAATTATTTTAAAACTTGTTCTTAAGTTGCTGTTGTAAGTAAGTTAAGTAAGCTGAATCTTATTGGATAAAACAATATTAGGAGCTGAAAACCAGGAGATGATATACATATTCAAATATGATACTATTTATCATATTGTAGGTAGTTAAAAATTATGCTCAATATTTGAATGCGGTTCAAATCGTATGAAAATTAATAACTTCAGATAAACAATAAACTAACTTACTCTTTAACTAACATCACATTGAAAGTAAGAAAGAAAGATATCTTCCTTATATATTATTTATATATTATGAACATCTTTTGGCAGGACGGCGTCTGTAGATAGCCAGTACATAAAAAAGACAATATATGATGTATGTATAAAACTAATATATAAAATCTGTTAATGTGTGAAATTTCTATTCGGAACCCCGTAAATCTTGAAGTGCATTTTTCGATGACCCGTCCCGATTACCGACAACTGGCATACTTGTTTAACTTGCAACAACTCAGACGTCAGCTACCACACTAACAAGCACACAATAGAAATGTAAGCGTATAAGCATCTTGGTACCAACAAACCTTATTAACGGTAATTATTTAATTTCAATTTTCTACCCCCGTTAAATTGTGAAGAAAATTAATTTTCACCGAGTAGACAAATGTTTTATCTTTATATAGACAAAATTGCTTTCAAAGTCCAAGAAATCGGCGCTTTCATCTCGATAGTACAAAGCAACGTGAAGCAATTTACCGTTAATGAAATTTAACTTTTTTCCCCTTGCAAGTGAAACAAAAAAGTTTTTCAATTAAATAAACTTAAGTGTTCTTGTTTAGATTCTGTTGTTGACTATTTTTTACTTTATTTTATTTTCGTGTTTCGGTACGGTATGTAGACGCACGAGATTCTTAGAGGTACAATAAACTAAATGCGCAATCTCACTCGAAATGTGTCCTCGATATAGTAGAGAGCTCGTGCTTTTGATTTTGTACTCTTTATATGAGGCGTTAGGGTCAAAATTTAAATTAATTATTTTACGTTCTAAATATAACTATAACTATGCGTATGTGTAGTGTAGTGTATCATCATCATCATCATCATCATGATGATGATGATGATGATGATGATGATGATGATGCGTATGTGTAGTGCATCTTATTATTTTTTTTTAACTGAGACGAGATAGCTAAAATTAATGGGAACACAATAAAAAATCAATATAATCCTCTGGTTTACCTTAAAAAGAGATGTAAGAAGACGACCATATGGTGTGATGGTTGAGGCGTCGTTTATTAATGGTTTCGGGCAGTACAATTATTTGTGTGTTTGTATTTGTCTGGGTGTTTTATGTATGATGAAATGATAATTATGTATATTTATATACAAAAAAAGGTTATAATAAAATACAATTGAAGAAATATATACAAAATTACATATTGAAATAACTTAGATTTATACAAAAAGATATTTTATTCACAGGGAGTAAGTGCGTTATAAATAAAATATCTGGTTGAGGTCGCCATCATGTGGAAAGGTAGCCAAGAGGCTGGTCACGTTGTCGCGCTGAATAGCTAAGCTAATTCTCTGTCCGAGATAAAGACCAGCTTTCGTATCGTGAGATGACTCTGCCAAACTTTTAGAGAATTCACCATACAGTTTATAGGCATTCGGTCCCCATGAGCCCAATGTTTCGACTTCAAACGGTTCAAATATGTAAGTATCTCCAATACTTTTATATTTGCGTAGCACTATAGTGCCCTCATCCTGAAATACAAAAGTGCACTCCTATTTCACGGGATAATGTATGGCACTGCGGTGGTGCCTACCTAGACTATTCTGTATCGAGTCAACCACCTGGTACATTGGTCTTAAGTTTTTTTAGGAATACTACAATTATTTTAATAGCAATATTCACACTATAAAATTCCAAATATGACGATATAATTATTATTAAAATTACATAAATCTGAGGTATTTCTGTTTCATTAAAACCAAACCGTAAAACAATAATTAATTATCCGAAATCGTATACAAGCATTATTTGCATTATGACTTTTCCACGTGATTGTACGAGTACATGTTACAGTAATACGAAACACCGTATCGTGTACAGCAAATTTACCCTATATTTATCTGAGCTCTAATTCTGCTAATTTAAAAATACCCTTAAATAAAAAAACGCTTGAGATACAATCACAATAGGATCGTGATTGTATCTCAAGAGTAAATTTTACAATCATTAAAATGTTTAATGTGAGATATTTATTGGAAAATTGTATAAATGAATATCCACTGACATTTACACTACCCCATCTAGCCCCAAGTTAAGCTTGATGCTTGTATACAACTATACCAGGCACTAAACAGCTGTTTTTTTTTGTAAAGACATACATATGATACATAGAAACAACCAGACCAATACAAACAGACGACATGCACACAAATGTTTGTACTGCCTGGGGATCGAACCCGGAATCCTTGGTAGTAGCCGACCTCTCGACCATCATCACATGGTCGTCGAATTAACTTTATAGTAAATATAACAAATATGTTTGTTGAGTCAAAACATCATATTTCTTTAATTTTATTTATATTGAAATATATATAAAAAACTAATCTATTATTAATTTGTTTCAGGTAAACATAATAATCGGGGAACAACCAGCAATAGTAAATATCTGACCTTCCAAAACTAGCGTTAGTTTACAAAGTCCGCTTGATTTTCAATCAAATAAAATATGTTGTGTTTAATCAGGGATACCGTCAAGTCACGTAAGTCGATAAATAACCAGTGATCATGATGACTTCTACTTTGAATAAAAAATTAAAGATATTCCTATCTGTAGGTACCCTTATTATTATTCAAAAACGAGAAGCTATTCAGCCTTTTTAAGACCTGTAGCTACCTCGACCTAGACGATCTTTTGTGACCCGCTCCCCATTGTAGAGTCCGTCTTAAAGTTGGACACTTTTAAAGAAACTCAGATACCTGCCCAACTTTATAGATTTGATGTCACTTGGACATCAAAAGTAGTTGCTTAAGTGGATGTTTCCCTTCAGTTATAGAGGTCCACAATTGCAGAGAAGGTGCATCGTCGTCTTTCTCTCTTCTCCGTACCCTTAGATATCAAATAACAATAACTCAAAAACATAACAGTTTAACATCGTAGGAAAAGTGTTTCGGTCAGAAACGATAAAATCAAAGCTTTATGTGGAATCTCCTTTAGTTCAATAACAAGTTTCGCACTTGTAAGTAGTGTTGCCGCATAGTCGACTATTGATAGGCTATCGATAGTCCACCGATAGTTGGATAAAAGCAATAGTATCGATCGGCCTATCGTTAGTATCGATGCTATTGATACTATCGATAGCACCGATACACAATAGTATTGGTACGCTGCAATAATATCGATAGTTTGATAACTCAAAATAGACGTAACTATCGATAGTATCGACTTTGTAAATTACACCAACTATCGATTTTTTTATGTCATTCGTTAACAGGACGGTCTGGACGCTCACCTGATGGTAAGTTAAAGGAGACCAACAAGTGATAGACAGTTATTATCCTCCACTTATGCCTTACTGCGCCCGTCACCCGAAACAACAGATGTTAGGTCTCTTATACCCGGTAATTTCACTAGCTACAGTGCCCTCCCTTTCGATACTATCGATAGGCCTATCGATACTATAGATGATTTTCGAGGTCAACTATCGATAGTCCAACTATTGATAGTTCGGCAACACTGCTTGAAAGCGACATTTGGTCTGTTTGTGATGGCGAAGGTTTTCGCAATCAACATTTGGCTACAAACAAGTGTCTTATACTGGTGTACTATCATATATTTCATATGCTATCAGATGAAGTTATAAAAAAGGCGTAAATAGTCTAAGCGAGAAATATGTGAATTGGCAAAAACGAAATGGCAAGAGTAGAGTGGATATTAGAATGGCGCAAACAACGGTTTAAGTTCTGCGCATTGTAGGGTTTTGTATTACTGGAAATACTTCTGAATATAAAAAAAATCAAAGAGTTTCTTGTTATTCTTAGTCCCCATTGAGGGGCTCGAGCCTACCTGTAAGTGTGTATAGGCCTTAGTCATCCACGCGGGCCCAGTGCGGATTGGCCGGTTGTGCGTGAACACAACCTTTGCAGTTCTCCGTAGGCGTGCGCAAGTTTCCTCACGATGTTGTTCTTTACCGTAAGAGTGTCGGATAACGTACATATAATTTGGAAAATTCTGAATCACATTGGTACGTGGCGGGATTGAACCTTCGCTCTCCCGATCCGAAGGCAATGAGCCATTAAAATTGAAAAATTAAAATATGTATTTGACTTTAAATTTGTACAGTTTCCAAACTACTATCTTTACAGCTCATCAAGTCAAACACATTCGTTCGCTTAAGATTTCCACATGCATTGGTCCCTGACATCAGACTTCGATTTTACTAGACAAAGAACTACCTGTAGCTTTATTTAGTCTTGCTTAACCGGCCAACGAATGTATTTAAATTTAAAACTTAGATCCGAACACAGTAAATGATCCTATCCTGATATTACAGTGCGCAAAGGAGCTCACTGTACCACTCAGTATAATTTTTAACCAGTCTCTCAGTCTAGGTGTCTTCCCTGATCTCTGGAAAACGGCAAATGTGGTTCCTATTCACAAAGATGGCGATCATTCTCTTTGTGAAAATTTCAGGCCCATTAGCATATTATCTGTATTTCCAAAACTCTTTGAACTAGTAGTCTATGATAGCATTTACTCTCACGTCAGACCAATTATCTCCACTTCCAACACGGTTTCATTAAAAATAAGTCTACTGTCACTAATCTCTTGGAATATAAAAATTACCTTTGCAATGCTTTCGCCAATAATAAACAAGTTGATTCTATATATACTGTCTTTTCGAAGGCCTTTTCGACGGCCTGAAGGATAAGGTCAACCATTCGTTGCTTTGTCACAAGTTGCAATCAATGGGCATACATGGTTCTCTGCTTCGATGGATCGAGTCATATCTGTCTACTAGGAGTCAGTTAGCGCATTAAAGGGCGAACTCTCTGAACCTATCCCAGTCACATCTGGGGTGCCCCAAGGTTCACACATCGGCCCGCTCCTGTTCAATCTATATATAAACGATCTTATAGACCAACTTCGCTGTCCTTGCCTTGTTTACGCTGATGATTTGAAGATATTTATGACAGTCAGCAGTCTCAGCGATGCAATACTTCTTCAAAAGGATCTTGACACAGTAACTCAGTGGTGCCAAACGAATCGCATGTTTCTTAATACTAATTAATGCTTTGTTGTGACGTTTACACGAAAAATTAACAAATCTGCTTTAGTTACCAACAAAACAACCATAATTTAAGCCGACTAACCCGAGCTAAAGATCTAGGTGTAATCTTCGATGATAAGTTAACATTCACGGACCATTATGACTATATTCATAGCAAAGCATCTAAGATATTGGGTTTTGTGATGCGCAACACTTTCATAAACCTGAAAGCTCAATTTATCATTTTAACACTCTTGTCCGCAGCATCCTCGAATACGCCGCTGTTATATGGTCACCATTCTATGCCAAGCATTGCGATCGTATCGAACGTCCCCAAAAGAAGTTCTTGATAGTTCTTTCCTTTCGGCAAGGTCTCCATCGTCGACTAGGCTCATATAAGGAACGAATAAGCAAATTTCGCATGAATTCGCTTGAGTCACGTCGTAAGCGTGCTGATCTCATTTATTTGTACAAAATTATACACTTCTTGATTGACTCCGCGTCCTTGCTTTCGTCCATCAATCTCAGCACCTTTTACAGATCCCGTTGCCCTAAATTGTTTGCACTCCAAGTCTACAGGAACAACACTCCTTCTACAATTCCATAGTACGTATGTGTCGCCTTTACAATGAACTGGTCCGTGATCATCCTGTTGTTGACATTTTTATTGGAAGGCCGAATGTATTCAGACATAGCTTATTGACAATCTTAAATTAACTTTTTATTTTTGTGTAAAAGTTTAACCTATCTTTATCAAATTGTTGTTTGCCTAGTTAGGACGCAATGTTCCTAGGTTATAGTTTAGCCCCTAAATTTGGCTATGTAATTTGGCTTTTTATGTTGACTGTAACCTGTTTTTGTATCTTATTAAAATAAATAAATAAATGCTCTTTTATATTCCTTAATTATTGATCAATTTCAATGCAGAAAATCTTTAGTTGGAATATTTTAATCACTTGGAGGATGGTACCAATTAAAAAGTTAGCCAAACATAACAACAACATTAAGTATACGGATATTATTAGCAACTTCTGTAATCTCTAGATCCAATAGGTAAGTTTAAGGCAAGCCGATCTTTAGCATTTGCATACTCGATGAATTGATTTATGAGGTCACGAGGAAAGATTTCCCGTTTAATATTTTCCGGGGATCAAACGCAAAGGCGAAACTGGGAGCATAACAATAAAATATCATGGGGCCATACTTTAGGGTTTTCGTGCAAAATATTGAAATATCCCTTAGTATGTTCGAATTTACTAGAGCAAATCAAAGGCGAGTACATAGAGAAAATATTTAGGATGATTATAAACACCAATTCTAAGAAACGTACAAAGGTGTGTTTCAAGTATCATAAAATTATTGTTTGATTTTGTGTATAGTACATATAGTATAAACATAAGTATATAAGTTCAAACAAAAAAATAATACAGATTGAAGGTAAAATACCTAATCCATAAATATGTACTGTATCAGATAAAAACAAGAAACATTTATTTCTGCAAATTTGAATTATTTATTTGACAAAGCAATGTTTGGTCATCAAATTTATTACAATAAAGGAAATCTCAAAAACGCTTACAAGAAACTGCCAATGTCCAATATTCGCAAATTACCTCCAAATAGGTGCCCGGATGGGGACCACTTCCCAACAAACCCATAGAAATATTATCAGATTTTTTTGAAAGTCAGCAAAATCGCAAATCGCAGCCCTTGGAGCGATACGGCTTGGAAACACCAATATCGCCGATGTCTGTCCAGGTTTCAACCTAATCATCAAAGGAATAGGGCTTCTTTTCAAGAATTCAAATGCATACAGTATATTTTGGTAATCTGAGGATTTATTGTGAATTATCCGAAGCCAAATTTGCGTTGAGTTTGATTCGTATCGCTTAGCGCGTAGAGGCGAATTTATTGCAAGGTTTTGTATTGGAACAAGTTTGTGCGTTTTGTGAGCTGGTTGTTGGCAGGCCTGTACGATTGTAACACAACACATCTATGACATCTCTTAAAGCCAAAATTCTCTTTTTACACAAGAATTAAATGAAAATATTTTAAATTGATATTAAATTAACACTGAACGCCAGGAATCTAGCCACAATAGAAAATATATTGTTACTAACGCCTTCAGGTGTTATTGGCATTAAAGGGTTAATATTTGGTGCATCGTTATATTAATGTTTTTGTTAAACACAAGTTTCTACGATAAAATTAAATAATTTAAATTTAGAATGTCACGGACTTGCTGGGGCTGACAGTCTCCACAAATTATTGGACATCACAACTATAATAGTGTAAATACAGTAATGTTAAAAAAAATAACATCATAATAATGTTGATGCATATTGATTTGAGTAAATGCCGAATAATTCTTACGAATACCATCAAATTTGAAATATGAGAATTTAATTTATCATCTTTTTATCAAATATTTCATTTTTCATGATATTGTTTGTCAGAAGCAAAAAATATGATGAAGTTACCAGATATTTTTACAAACTTTCAACTACAAACTTGAAAATTGGTTCTTACTTTCCCGTCTAAGATTTCAATTGAACGATGTACAACTTTTTTTAAACAAACGCGCTTTGACTGATCGTTCTTTTCATCTCCATCCTGACAGTGAATTTCAAAGTTTCCAAACTAGCTCCGAGGATGTTAACAACAATCAAAGGCAAAACAATGTAAATCAACGTCTCCCACGGCTTACCCCAGCCAAGTTTGTGAATAAATCTTTTAAAATTTTTGGCTCCTTACTTCAGATGTTGTTTGAATTGTTGTGACAGTGGACGTTTTGTCTCGCATTCAAACGGGAACAATACGTGACTTTGTGCGATTTTGTATTAACGTGCGTCGCAGTTGCACGGAAACTGTCCTTACTTGTGTGCATACCGTTTTCATGTTGGAATTTGTTTGTTGAAGTATCTCTAAAGTTCACAAGAAGCTAGCTACTTCAGAATTTGGGGATGAAGGTGCAAGGTGTCTTATTAACTTGAGAAACATTAAGTTGGTATGTATTTGTCTAGTTTTCCTTTACTTAAACTACTCTATACTTCTATATTCACTTCAAGATTTGTTAAAGTTAATCACAATTTAAAATGCTGTATCTATCAAGACACCAATTAAATTCATTCATCCTCATCTCATTATACTTCCCCACCGTAAAGCGTGTATAGGCCTTAGTCGTCCGAAGAGGGCTCAGTGCAGATTGGTCGACTTTACGCATTACATTTTGAATCTCTTCGTAGGCGTGCGCAGGTTTCTTCACCGTAAAAGCGTCGGATAGACGTACGTATAATTTCGAAAATTCGGAAAGCCATTGTGTGGTTCGTGGCAGGATTTTATACTGCACAACAACATACTGCAAAAGTGCACACCTTCACAATAAGTCACCGACGCTGAATGGAATTCATGCATTCGTTCAAATATGTTAAAATCGTTTATATTGAATTTAAGCGAACACACTGCTGTCATTATTTGCATTAAAATGGAGCTGTAACAATTTGATCATTGCTATCAGTGAACGACCAAATCCGATACCATTACTAACTACCCCGATAATGGCAATGACAACAGATGTTTAAAAATTAACGAGCCGAATCGAAGCGAACCGATCGTGTAGCATTTGTACAATGTTGACTGATTGTTTGCAAAATTGTGTATTGTATTGCTTTTGTTAGAGGGCTGTTGGTTGAAGTGAAATGATACAATACATGTTTTATGTCATTACACTAAAAAGATACCCATGTGGGTATCTGATTTATATAATCTGTCAAGTTCGATCGGTAGTAAATTAAACAATCTCTTCAACCTATCATAGCCCACTGCTGGACATTTTTGCCCCATTTTGCGCCAGATATCCCGGCCCTATCGCAAGTCGGCGGTCCACCGCACACATCAAATAAAACACATATATTAAAAAAAAAACTTTAACCACTATAGTCCACATTTCCTGCCGTGGCAACCTACAAGTAAGGTCACACTTTATGTTTGTCTCTGTTCCTTGCACCGGTGTTTATCTTGTTGGTCGTCTTATAGAGAAATAAATAAATAAAAGCAAAAATCCATGAAAGAACTCATCAAAAAATGTCTGTCAAAAACTCATGATGCACACAGTTAAAATGTTTTAAAAAAAGTTAAAATGTGACCTCATTCTATTTAACAGGGCTTCAAAGTGTTCTTGTGAATTATATTTGTAACGAGCAATTTATAATAAAATCCATTTTAATTTCGTATGTAAAAAATCGACACGCCATTCCGGTACAGTCGGTAACAGAATTCGAATAAGAATTATCAACGTAAATGTAACGAACGTTACACGCCCGGAAAAATATGGAAATGTTTAACGATAAAACGGGGTTTTACTGCCTTTTTAGATACTTATACGCCAGGAAATGACAAGGTGAGTTACAGTCGTGTATTCAAATTCATAACGCTTGAATGCAAGCGGAATCACTAAAGGTGAAAGTAAAAGCTCATACATTATTCCAGATTATTTTATCGGCGCTCGTGTTTAAATATACTGGTGTTACAATGTTTTTTTACTTTTAGTTACTTTACAAACTACTTACTGAGTCTAGGTAGGTACCACCGCAGTGCCAGATATCGTCTCGTCAAATAAGAGTGCTATGCACTTTTCTGTTTCGAGATGAGGGCATTGAAGCTCGTGTAATTACCGGGTATAAGAGTACTAACATCTGTTGTCTCGGATGACGAGCGCAGTGCGGTATTAATGGAGAACAACTGTTTATCAGTTGTTTGTCTCCTTCAATGCCGCTCTGTCATAGTCAGACGTATCACTCATCAGGTGAGCTTTTTTTTTCGAACTGACTACTGCTGTTAGCCGCAGCCTTTACAGCTTCACCGGGCAATAAACTTACCATCAGGTGAGCGTCCTGTTCACTTTGAAACATTAAAAAAACTCGAAGCAACTAAGAATTTACCCATCATCAGCCTGTGACGTTCCACTGCGAAGACAGGCCTGCCCACACATGACTATGAGGAGTTTGGGCTACAAACCACCATGCGGTCCAAAACGGATTATTAATTATAATCGATTCCCACATAAATGTTTGATATAAAAAGTGTCGATTCGTGATATGCTCATAAAACAATCGAAAAAAGTGTTCCCAATGCAGCGACATCACATACACAGATATTTCGCATGAGCGTACATTTACCTAATCAAAAGCCTTCAAACTGTATTTTATTTGGCGGTTCGTTTTTGAGGCACGGGTGGCGTATCTACCTTTATCATTTATACAGAATACATTATCATATATACAAAATATCATTTACTCTACATTTGAACGAAAATATTTTATTATTTAATTATCATTCTAAAGTTTCTACCAAATAAAATCTTATATTAAAACAATATTCTTGTTATCATTTCAATATCACTGATTAAAACATTGCAAACGCAAAAAGGTCGTTGGTTTCCACTTTGTGCAAATATGAATTTCCACAAAAGCATACGTTTTTGCACCGAAACCTTTTCCGAATTAAATTTAATCTTTTTGAATTGTACTTTTATGGTTCTCGTAAATGTTTTACTTTTTTTTGTACAAAATAAAATAAGAGTATTTTTTTCAGTACGGGTCGCATATTTATTCGCTACGGTATGGTAATATTTCTATAAGTTATTTCTTCGACAAAAATTTAATGTTCGAAGATCTCTTCCCATATTATAAGATATAAATATCTACTGACATTCACACAGCGCCATGTAGCCACAAACTAAGCATCGGAAAAACATTCTTGTATAGTTTTTTTAGTACTTATATATTCTACCCAGAAAATACTCAGACCCATACAAACAGACGTGTTCATAACGTCTAAACTATAACACCATACCAGCTATGGGTCGTTAAATTATTCCTATAGGTAATTGTAAAACTTCATTTCGTGCTGTTAAATGAAGCTAATCTGACACTTATTTATTATTGTTTGCAAAATTGATAAGAAATTAATTAAATAAAATGCCGATTCCGCGGACTGAATTACGTATTAAAGGTTCAAATAGTAAAAACTCTTTTAAATTTCAACTTTTAAGTCACGTTGCAGTTATCTGCTCTGCTTCTTAGATTTTAAAGATCTGAAACGAGATACCCGTAGAGGAGCTAGGGTGTTCGACAGCCCATAGGATGAGCAAATTAAAGTGGCACATAGTACATACATACATAACAATGTGCTCAAGGCCATCGCTGATAGTGGGGACTGTCCATTTATCAAGCACATGCGTGATATCACTAGGTCTTGTTTAGTTATTAGGTACTAATATTTGGATATAAGGTTTCAATGTTACTAACTATTTCTGGATCATTGTTGTCTGATAAATAAATATATTATTATAAAGATATTATAGTGCGTAGACCGATGGGCCGGAAAGGTTCTCGTGTGGCGTCCACGTAACGCGAAACGAAGCGTTGGCCGACCTCCAAGCAGAAAGATGGGTGGCCTGGTTAAAGTGACAAGTAACAGATAATTGTCAACAGCTAGGGACCGGTCCGCGTGGAAATCATTAGGGTAGGCCTTACGTTTATAATACGTTTATTTTTCTCTCACAAAGATTAACTTAACAATCTTACATAGTTAGTAAACTTATCCTAGAAGTGAGAGACTGGAGCCCGACATAGGTTTGTACAACCGGTTTTACAGGTCACCAGGCCGCCCACCGCAGAAGGCAATAAAGAAATGCTTACATAACGTAGCACATAACATACATAACGTAGCCTTCGTTCAGCAGTGGACATTTTAGACTGTTATGATGAATATCATATCTACCACTGTATTATAAAGCATTTTTTTTTAATTTCTCGTTCAATGCACCACATGTGTGTTATCTAATATATTTATAAATGAAGTTATTCCTATCGAGTTTTGTTAATTAGATTCAGCATTGATAACGAATGTAGCGTGTGCTTCATTTAAATTTTATGGCGCTCTGAACACTGCTAATGTATAATAACGATGTGATCATTTGATATGCTATCCGAGCAAATTAATTTGTATTTAATTAAGTACGTTAAATAATGATTAGAAACAGTTTATATGCTTGATTAGTGGGATTCTGTTGAACCGTATTATTTAGGTAAACAACAGTACATAATTACGAATGAATTATATATACAGTACATACTCTGCCTATTCAATCATGAATTATTTTCTAGTAGATCCGAAAAGAAAATATACTGACAGTGGAAAACAATCTGCATATACTTCCACTCACATAAAGTCGCTTTTTTGTCGTTATGTTCTTATGTCCCTATGGGCGCTTACATTTTTAAAACTACGGAACTGATTTTGTTACGGTTTTTTGAATAGATGGAGTGATATAAGAGGAAGCTTAAATGTATAATAACATCCATTAAAAAGTGGAGAAATACTAATACTACAAAAGTATCTGTAACAGACTTATTTGAATAAAGATTTTTTTTCTTTCTTTCTTTCAATACAGCATTAATCCATTAAATATATTACGCAAATTTATGATTGTATCTATATACATATTGCCCTTTACACCATGACTTAATGAACTGACTTAAATGAATATTTACGAAGATATTACAGATTTAAAAATTGCGGTATGAAGCGTTTGCGGCGGTACCGTCTGACCGGAGAGGCGGGAGCGTGTCATTACGAATATCACCATTGCACCCATGCAAAGCAGGGTGGGTGGTTAGTAAATATACAACATAAAAAAAAATATGAGTTCAGCTAGTCAAGATACAATGTCGAACGAGTGTCAACCAGAACGAAAGGAAAGAAGTGTCAGAACACGCTT
>PQWD01004985.1:0-21878 GCA_019425675.1 Leucinodes orbonalis | reverse complement strand
CACAGCGTGACGTAACCACTGCACGCGATGTGGCGTTCCGTCAACAATGGCCAATAGTATTTATACAATCGACAACAGCCACTGATCTAATTATAGATGTATTATTCGTGTTCTAGATTCACCGTGAAAACCATGAACTATTATAACGTCGGTAAATAACTTTTTATGTACATTCGTTTTTTTTTATAATTTCAACAGCTAAAAAAAATATTTCTTCTGACTTTACGGTCTTTATTAATTTCGTGCATTTCTATTTATCTTCTGGACATAAATATCATAACCATTAATTAATAAATTGAACAATAAAATGACTAATTTAAATAAGAAAGCCATGGCACCATTCATCAACTGTTTTTTAACATTGGGATCATATAGGTCATTAATTTCCCACTGAGGGTACTATAAGCGCATTCCTGGTTACAAGTTTGATTATAATTGTCGACCTACGTGGTGTAGTGTTCAATCCTCGTGTTTCACAAACAATTATGTGCATGAACATGTCTGGATGTTTCTATATAATGTTTAGCCATTGTTAAGTACTCATAGTACAAGGTTCCTTGCTTAAATTGGGGCTAGATAGGGCTGTGATAATGTGAAATTCATGCAAGTTGCCTGCACAAATCATTCGTAAACTCGCTAGGTGTGTACGTGTTGTGTTCCGAATGCAGCGACAGCACACATACACATATTTCGAATGAGCGTACATTTACCTAAACAAAGAGCCTACAACTGTATTCTCCTTCGGCGGTTCGTTTTTGTGGCACGGACGGCGTATCTACCTTTATATATACAGAATATCATTGGCTATATGTAAATCACTTACGCGCGTCGACGAAGTTCTGCGGTTTCAGGGCGCTGTCCGTCTGATCGGTGGACGCCTGCGTTGAGTACGTGGGCTGGAAGTGGCCCGAGCTCAAAGCGCTCGACACGCTAGGCGTGGCTGGGTATGGCGGTGGTTGCTACGCACATAATACAGGTTAAAATAGTGTTTACTATTAACTATAACTAAGGGACCCCAAGCATAAACGAATGCTTGAAACAATGCTGATTTGTTGTGTCTTGATAATTAATTAGTCCTAATATATGAGTTTAAACACTAAGGCATAGAATCATATATCGTTCGTATAACCAAGCCAACCATACATATACATTGAAAATCTTGTTCGAAAACAAATGAGGTTTTATCAACCCGCAAATACGGATTCAGTCGTAACAAAAGAAAAAATCTTTAGGTTTTTTCAATATCAAAGATATAGCCAATATCCTACTATAACTAAATGAAAAATATTACACAAGAGTTTTCCAGAAGTGTTAAATATTCATTCACATTAATATATGTACTTAAAAAAAATAGGTTTTTAAGATAAATGGGCTAATGCACATGTTTAATTATAATTTTGGTTTGTAGACTAATGTCTATCAAGCCTAATTATAACAATGTCATCATATTTAATTCAATTTATAAAGTTTTTAAAAATAAGGAGTTTACTATTAATATACATTATGCGTAATAACCATGTTTACATAATAACAATGAGTGCGTACAATAATATTATTGTACTAACCTGCGGATGGGGCGGGTACGGAGGCTGCATCGAGCCATTGTTATTAGCACCGTTTGGCGTCGCTTTTGGTAAGCACCGGACGAGTTTCGTACACAAGCCGTCCGCGTCTTGTAAATAGTGCTGAAATAATACACCTCATTAATACAAGCTAAACTTCAAAATTAAATCAATATAAATATAAAACTTACGTGTATCAAGTCGGTCATATTATCGAAAAACTCCTCGTCGTCTATGGTCAAACGCTGGTTTTGGCTATCGGGCGCAGTCGCCCATTTTACTCTGTAATAAGAGAAAAAATATTATAACTATATTATTTAAATCTTTTTAAGGTAGTGGCAGATAGATTGCCACCATAATCTAAACCTTATTCACAAACAACGTATAAAACGAATACTATATATATTGCTTCAATCTGTTATTTTTTACAGCAATATCATAGTGTTGTGTATTTATTTTTCTCAATTTCAATCACCTTTCTTTATAGAACATAACTCTGAAATAATAGTTGTCCGCGGGATGTATCATTTATTTAAACCAATTAATACAAAGTTACGTATCTATACATTTATGTTTAAACAAGTTTTCGGTTTCACTTAAAGGATTCATGATAATGGCATGCGGGTAGTTTCTCTAAACTACTGTTACAAAACAATTTTGTGAAGTATGTCTCTCCAATTCCATATTAACTTCAAATGATTGTGATAATTATTTAATCTGCAATTTTTATATGCTTACTGTCTTATACAATTAATAATGAACAGTACGGTGGTAGTCATAATAAAAAAATTGATGATTCCACATCTGTAAAATATTTATTTGACTAAAGATACTTTGAATTTGATTCTTTGGTGTTTATATGGCGGTAAAACGAACCATCGGGTGAACCGCGTGCTTGTATGAGTACGAGAAATAAGATGAAAACACTGATGCTCACCCAATGACATTATGTATATGTAAAGGTAAATGTACGCTCATTCGAAATTTGTGTATGTATGTATATATGTGTTTGTGAGCATATCACGAATCCATACTTTTTACATCATTGAGCTCACCGGTAATGCTCGACGCGCCCCCTAAAGCGTACACACAGCGTGTGGTCTCCAGGGAAGTTGGTGCTCTCGCGCACCAGGAACACGCCGTCCGGCGAGCCCGACAGCAGCGCCTCGGCCCGCTCGCGAGATATCGCGCCGTGATGCCACCTGACACACAACAACACTTTAGCCTTTTGAACGCCAACGTCGTCGACACGTGACAAGCACTAACGTGCCCTGTACGCCAACGTCATCTATACGTGACCAAAAACGGGCTCTTAAAAATGTGCAATAAACGACCAAACTAGGAAAATTAACACAAGTTACATTTCCTCGCGGGAATCGAAACCACGACCCCTGGTCACGCAGCGTTCTAAGCCGTACGCTGTGCCTACTAGACCACTGACACAGTCAATTATGATTACTGTTTAATCCATATTAAATAAGTGATAAAAATGAGTTCTAAGTTACGTATAACTTATCTACATATATTGTTCAATTAATTGCCACGTAAACTACATACAGAAACTATGAAGATATCAGAAGTCATGATAAAAAATGTATTACTTGATATTATTGCTCGCTGATGGTCTTTAAAGTATCACCAGAGAAGTGGCGAACCAACTCTTATTATGAACTGTCTAGAATAGTTTACATCGGAAATAGTTTTATTTTTTCTAAGAAGCTTATTTTATTTACCAAGTTGATAGTTTTCGTAAGATAACATTTAAAACACTAATAAAAGCAAAGAGAATTTGTGGGATTTGTAACATACTTTAGTAAATTAAATATGTAGCCTGTCGATACTTATCGCATAAAAGGGGTTTCAACTTGACGTTAACGAGTATCTCTCACATCACACTACACATTTACATTATTTAAAAATCGATATTCTCGAAGTCATCATACGCCTGTAGCGGCGGTATAAATAATATTATTTTATGTGGCTTATTGTAACACTCAGTTATATACACTCCATACTACAAAACGGACTGAACACCGTTTAAAACATTGCTAATCAATCAGATAACCGGGGATAATATTATTGATTTCATCGTGAACCACAAATAAAATCACTTTATTTAACTAACAAGCCATGCCGGAGGTGCATCAATAAAATAATTTATTAATGCTAATGTAAATTATAGAAAACGCCACTTTACTCGTATTTCTAGAATTACGCACGTCCATATCAATTACCTCTTTAGCAATGTATGAGGAGTCGTTTACATTCAATATTAATCACAATGGTTTTGTTATATAAAATCGTGTTACAGGAAGGTTATAACTAAGGTTTCTAATAAAGTTTATAAAGAAAATATTAAAACATACGGCCACTGGGTCATGTTGACGAGCCTGTTACCAGCAGGCGGTGGGTTCTGAGCCGCGGAGGAATTAAGCAGCACGTCACTGGCTCCTTTGCTCGTCACCACTGGAGAAAATCAAAACTTGGTTAATCAACACAACTTACACATGCATCCTCAACATAGCAATGAGGCAAAATGGGATAATACCGTTGTTTATTTATATGTAACTTGTTAGAAGCAATGAAATAAGCTACGAGTATAAGCCATTTAAGGATACACAAAATTAGTTTACAAACCTGGCGACGTCTGTGAGGTGTGCATTGGCGTAGGGGCAGGACCGGCAGGCGCGGGCGCCCGCACCGATGACGACATTATGTTCTGTATGACAAAATTCGCACATCTGTAATAGTGTGACTTATAGCACATTAATTAATTATATCACGTCATGTAGTATTGTTTTTAACTGGTAATTAACAATAAAATTCTAAATATATCCAATGAGTTAAGCCTGTACTAGTTCAAATGTCGTGTGGTGGGGGCAGAATAGTTTGCATTTGTCACTAACTACTCTTACCGCGGGTGTTCTAAAGATGGCTAAGGAACAAATCATTCAGCAGAAAACGAGAAGCTGTGGCGTCTTATTCAACCTAGTCTTTTATACGTATCTCCAATCGCCAATCAAGCGTGGAGATTATGGCAAACACTTTACAATCATAAAGGAGGCCTTTAATCCAGCAGTAGACTACATTAAAGAAGGTAAGTATGTTAACTAGTGATTACATTAATTCTAAAACAAAACTGAATGGTTATATAAAGTAAATACAATCATGGCAAACCTAACTATTAGTATAAATATTGCAAACAGGAATGTGTTTGAAAGTAATATTGTTATATCTGGTACTTACATTATGTGGTACAGAATTCTGCAATGCGGTGGGCGATAGAGGCGCGTGTGGCCCATTACTACCGCTCACTACACCTCCGGACTGGAACAATGTTTGAAATTACACTAAAAATAACTTCGCCCATTACGGTGCAAATACACAACCAACACGGACTGCATCACGGCCATACGCAGTGGCTTCTAGTGAAAAGATGTTCGCAACTATCTAGCGTTGTGTGTTACTTTCTACACCGTGTGAAATTTTTCATCGGCGCACAATACTCAATATAGTTCTTACACTATCATGTGCACAAGCTTATTTTTTTTTTTTAATGAGAATATCCATTAAAACATTATGACAAAGGACCATGAGATTCTAGACTATACAAGGATAAACACTTTAACAATTATGCGCATCAACTGTGCTACCATTATGTTTATTATCGGATCATTGTTTCTTTGTGAGTCCGTCTTCTGAAATACGATCTCCTATGCGTCATCTAGCCAAACTAAGTTTCTAGACTGTAATGTCAGTAGGTACTAAACAAATAAATAAGTAAACTGATTTACTTACTCGTATATGTCACTCTTAAAATTAAATCCATACTAATATTATAAATGTGAAAGTATCTCTGTCTGTCTGTCTGTCTGTTTGTTACGCTTTCACGCCTAAACCGCTGAACGGATTTTATTGAAACTTGGTACGTTGATAGTAGGTAACATGGAATAGGTTTTAGGCTACTTTTATTCCCGTTTTCACCCCCCACTCCCCTAAAATGGGGGTTGGAAGTTTGTATGGAACATCCTGCAATTTTGGTAGTACGACGCTGAAATTTGGTATGCGGATTATTGTCGAAAAGAAAAATATGCATATATTTTTTTTCAAAAATCCACCCCCAAACCCTTCAAATAGGGGAGGAAGTGTCATATTCGATTTTTCGCAGTTTTAAGGTAGATTTTATTGAAACTTGGTATGTTGATAGTAGTAACCTAGAATAGGTTTTAGGCTACTTTTTGTCCCGTTTTCACCCCCCACTCCCCAAATGGGGGTTGGAAGTTTGTATGGAACATTCCGAATTTTGTAGTACGACGCTGAAATTTGATATGCGGACTGTTTGTCAGAAACGAAAAAATATGGCATATTTTTTTTAAAAATCCACCCCCAAACCCTTCAAATAGGGGAGGAAGTGTCATATTCGATTTTTCGCAGTTTTAAGGTAGATTTTATTGAAACTTGGTATGTTGATAGTAGGTAACCTAGAATAGGTTTTAGGCTACTTTTTGTCCCGTTTTCACCCCCCCACTCCCTCAAATGGGGGTTGGAAGTTTGTATGGAACATTCCGCAATTTTTGTAGTACGACGCTGAAATTTGGTATGCGGACTATTTGTCAGAAAAAAAATATGGCATATTTTTTTTTCAAAAATCCACCCCCAAACCCTTCAAATAGGGAGGAAGTGTCATATTCGATTTTTCGGTTTTAAGGTAGATTTTATTGAAACTTGGTATGTTGATAGTAGGTAACCTAGATAGGTTTTAGGCTACTTTTTGTCCCGTTTTCACCCCACTCCCTCAAATGGGGTTGGAAGTTTGTATGGAACATTCCGCAATTTTTATAGTACGACGCTGAAATTTGTTATGCAGACTATTTGTCAGAATCGAAAAAATATAGCATTTTTTTTTTTCAAAATCCACCCCCAAACCCTTCAAATAGGGAGGAAGTGTCATATCCATTTCAGTTTTAAGGTAGATTTTATTGAAACTTGATGTTGATAGAAGGTAACCTAGAATAGGTTTTAGGCTACTTTTTTCCCGTTTTCACCCCCACTTCCCTAAATGGGGGTTGGAAGTTGTAGAAACATTCCGAATTTTTGTAGTACGACGTTGAAATTTGGTATGCGGACTAATTGCCAGAAACGACGAATTTGCAAATTTTTTTTTCCAAAATCCACCCCCAAACCCTTCAAATAGGGGAGGAAGTATTATATCCAATTTTCCGCAGTTTTTAAGGTAGATTTTGTTGAAACTTGGTATATTGATAGAAGGTAACCTAGAATATATATATATATATATATATAATTTATTAGTTCAGAAATTTTACCCAAAAACCTTTATACTGATATAATATATAAATATATATGTAATTAGTGATGTATATATGTAACTTGGTATGTTGATAGAAGGTAACCTATTATATATATATATATATATATATATACATATATTAGTTCAGAAATTTTACCCAAAAAACTTTATACTGATATAATATATAAATATATATGTAATTAGTGATGTATATATGTATATATATGTTTTTTTGGAAATAGCCCAAACCAAAACCCCCCCGACCCCGAAACCTTTTAAATTGGGGGAGGGGGGAAGGGAGGGGATCTGGTTTTGGAAATGGACTCCAAAACTTTTAAACTTGGGCGGGGGATTCCTATGTATATATATAGTGATATATATGAATACATAATTTTCTTTAGAAGTTTAAACAGTTTTCAAGGTAGGAAGCTAAAAACAAGTATGAGGGCTATTTGTTATGAACAATAAATCTTGCATATTGAAGTTTTTTCAAAACCGCCTTAAAGCCTTAATAAGAAAAAGCAAGCAGTGTTGCGTGTTGAAATTATTCTGTTTTCGTTACCAAGTGGATGGTTCCACTTTCCTGGTAACGAAAACAGAATAATTTTGTCATCCCGAATTTAACGCGGGCGAAGCCGCGGGCAAAAGCTAGTATGTATTATAATTATTATAAATTAACTCAAACCCAAAATATTTGTATTCATATAAATCTTTTACAGATACTTTTAAATCGAAAATTATTAATATTTGTATATTTTTTTTATGTCTCCACCACACCAGTTCGGAATTTAGAATAATGACCTAATCATTTCATACTTGCCTACTACAATTGATGTTAGTTAATTATAGGTTTATGATAACATAGATAAGAAAATAACGTTTTCGACAGCAGTTATTTAACTGTTTACATAAATGAACTAACCAACATCTTAACAACTATGTCTGACATTCAGTGAGAGCGTGCATCTTGGCGACTTCCATAGTTTAGCGGTAAACATTGCTAATGTGGTTAGCCACAATGCAATTCCATACCGTTCAAAACATAGTACAACGCCGTTGTAAAGATTTTCTTAAATCTCATTCAAAAGACTAGCGTGTCGATTGACTGTGTGAACGAGGCCACTCGATATTGTAACGATCAGTGTCACGCTAACACACATTCAGAACACATTTGTTGAAACTGTTGCAAGAACGTTAAATCGTTAACTAAACTAATTAGCATTTTTATTATTTTGAACATTTACTTGATTTTTTATAGTTTACGTGGACCCTGTAACCTTGAATGTAGTTTATTGTCGACACATTGCAACATATATCAAATGCTGCACTATTAGTGCAAATTGACTAGTGCACTTTATTAAATACAATTAATAGTTAAATGCGGTTATTATATAGAATAACTAATTTTATGCGGCAGCAGCGCTTGCGACATTTGATATTTCCCCCATCGCTGTAACACCTTCATGCACAACTATGTTAAAGTAAACCCACGCCAGAGATTGTATGTACTCTCAAAATTTCTTCACTAATTATATCTTAGTATAAATGCCATTCTCTAAACACACTTGTGTGTATTGTTTAATATATCGCAATGCAGCAATACAATACTACTTGATTACGTAAAAAAGTATTGTAGAATTAAATAGAAAAAAAGGAATACCACAGTAATACTAAGTTCGACTCCCAAAACATCACTCTTACTACTACAACGTCATTGTTGTAGTAAGAGTAGTATTATATTGTCTTCGTGACCTAACGGTAACTAAGTTTCATTCGCCCTTGTTAGCCGGGTTTGTGGTCGAATCCCGTTTGAGGATGTCTCTAAAATTATTTTATGTAAGTTGTACCGGTTTAGTAAAAAGAAAGATGATGCTGATCCTGGCTGGTCAGCATCACTGGGCTAGTGGTGGAGGTAGTCAAGTTGTTCAGATTATGGTTTCACGATAGGTAAAAGCTTTATCGGTACCTTGGAGAGGCTTGTGTAAGGTGTGCATGCTCAGGGGGATCTATAATACGCCTCAGCCATTAAGGCGCGTATTCTAGAACGAACTCAAAATTGTTCATGTGTCTGATCCATAGACTTTTATACGGCCGGCTCTCCGACAATTACGAAAGAATCGCTTTACCGGCAGCTGGTGCGGCGGCGGCGCGCTTGAGTCGCGCGGGCGCAGTGGGCGCGGGCGCGGCCGACGCGAGTACCAGCCGCAAGGGCCCGCCCTGCGCGCCCGGGTGGACACCGTGCTGCAAAATTACACCTTTTAGCCAATCGTTGGTTAACCCTTTGATCACCAATATATAAATAGCTGGATGAGGAAAGCGGAGGACCGGGATACTGGCGCAAAACGGGGCGACCTATGTCCAACAGTGAACTGCGATAGGTTGTAGAGTGAGAGAAATATATAAATATCTACTGACATACACACAGCGCCACCTATCCCAAACTAAGCATTCAGCCTGTAATATACCCATATTAGTTCCCACTAAGCAAAGGATACACATATTATATCATTTTTTTAATACATATTATACATAGAAAACACCCAAACCAATACACACAGACATGTTCATGCACAAAAATGTTTGTACTGCCCGGGGATCGAACCGAGATTGGTGTAGTAGTCGACGTCTCAACCATTACACCAAATGGTCGTCTTAGACTTCTATTTAGTCTGCGTTCCCGGCGTTCAATGCTTATAGAAACACTTAAATTATAATAGTCGTCTAAACAAAACCACGCGTTCTTTAGACGGAATTACAACCTCCAGCGAATAACCGCGTAAGAAAATGTTTTATACCATTAACACGACCGCCATGGAGATCACGTTAACTGACGAGCACAATTTTTAGTTCTGCTGATAAATTTTAAATTGTGCACGATTATAAATACAATAAATAATAAATATCTACTAACAATCACACAGCGCCATCTAGCCCAAGCTAAGCGTTAAGCTGTATTATGGGTACTAAACACGGATAAACATACATGTACCTATATATTTTTTTGTAAATACATACATATTATACATAGAAAACACCCAGACCATTACAAACAGACATGTTCATGCACACAAATGTTGTACTGCCGGGATCGAACCAGAACCCTTGGTGTTGCGGCCGACTCTCAACCGCAACACCAAATGGGTCGTCAATTATACACCTATAAGTGATGTTTTACTTGTCAAATCCCTTATAATGTATTTATGGTGGGTGTCACATACGGATGGATGACAGACATGAAGAATCTATAAGGTTTCCCAAAAACGCTTCATACAAATAGGCTACTTAATTATGACGTCACGCCTTACTTACATTACATACTAACCACTTAGTATGACTCATTAATGAATTATATTGAATGTTGCGTTTATCAAAATGGTTTTTATAGCACAAGTTGCTATAAATTGTATGTGTTATCCTTTGGTTTTTTTTTTTTTTTTTCAAATAATCCATACTAATATCATAAATGTGAAAGTAAATAAATCTTTCATTTTTCTTTTTCGAAATCGGCCCCAAAGGCCTTAAAAGAGAGGGAAAGGGGGATAGGATACCGGACTATTTTCAGTATATACACATATATGTTAAAAAAATGTAAACCTTTAGAGTTAGGGGAAAGGGGATTTCTAAGTATAGTGATATAGTATAGTGATATATAATGTATTTTTTTTTTTTGGGAAATGGACTCCAAAACTTTTTAAGGTCGGCGGGGGCAACTATGTATAGTGAATATATATACATATATATATATATATATAAGAAATGGACTACTACACCTTTTAAGTTGGAGGGGGGAAGCGAAAAAGAAGAAGAAGAAGCAGTGTTAAAATTATTCTGTTTTCGTTACCAGGAAAGTGGAGCCATGTTGTCCCGAATTTAACGCGAGCGAAGCGCGCGCAAAAGCTAGTGTCCTATAAAAATAGACTTGCCACCTAAATTTGAAGACTGATAAATTCATATAACATGAGTTTTAGAGAGCTGAGAGTTAGCAGACCGTTATTTTAACCCACGTTTGTAATAATATGACATAGTTCTTACGATTTCAATACCAGTCATCATGCCTATTATACGTTTTTCATTTTCGATCAAATTGATAGTTCACACATAATATCAATATAATCCATCTGAACAGCGGTCGATAGCTGTTGAACAAAGATAATGTTCTCATATAAAATGTTAACGATCCACTGAAACGCATAACCTTGGCTTAGCGCCAGAGTGTCGAGACTCGAGATGCAGGACTGCAGGTACCGGCTGGGACGTTTATTTATACAGATTTTGTGCTTTGCAAATAATTTAATTTATAACGCTGCAGTACAGGCTAGTTTAAGCATATTTTGTTTCCAAGTGGATAGGTACAACGTTTACGTTAAAAAGGCTTAAAGTTTCGTTAAACATAGTTTCTGTTATTATAATAGATATTTTTAAGCTATAAATATATATGCAGAGATCACAAATAAAGGCCGCGATACAGGTACCATTTCATTTAATCTTAATAAAGACTAAGACTAAGCTTTAGAGTTTTTGCTAAGGGAGATCACTAATAGTTTTTTTTTAAATCACGGCATTCTAAGGAAACATTCAGTTAATTTAAAACTCTGTACTTTACTAGAGTAAAGTGGAGAGAGGAACTCCATGTTTAATAACCAGCCTTAGCAAAAAAGTTAAGGAATTGATAGTTAGATATTTTTGTAACTTACTAGCAAATCGTTCTTAAATCCGCGCACAGTTAACTCTAGCCTTCACGTTATGCAGAATCCTGCAGAATTCCACATCCTTCACTTTTGTTAATCGCTATCCCTATTAGAACGTATCCTTTTGTTTTTTGTGACCTTTATCCGTATGTTACCTTTATATCACGGGGGAAAAAAAAATCTTTTTTTTTCCGGGAGTTTTTGCTTTCAATCCAGAGAGGTTATATTGTTCCTATGATACCTGTTAGCATCTTGGTGTGTTTACATACAATACCGTATCACTATTTATTAAAAAAGCAAACGAGCGCGCCCACTCCATCCCTATTAGTTGAATTACTAACTGATACATCGACCGGAATGTGCTATAGCCCGTAATCCAATGATATGTATACCAAGAGTCAAACTCCAGTTCGCTACACATTCTCTTAATTGCGAACGTGATTCAAATGTAAACATGTCAAGTTAAATAGAAACATTCGGAAGCATGTTAAACCGTAAAAACGGTATTAGTTTTGTGACCCGACTATTTTCCTTACTATGCTTATTCATGAAATGAATAATACAAAATTAAAACTTTACGTCAACTCTTAATGCACCAAGAAAATGTGCTTATTACTCATATTAACGTATATATAATGCGCAGCATAGAAACACTTTGTTGTAATTTTAAATGTAAAATAAAATTCTACAACCACTCTAAGTAACATTATGGAACTATAGGTTCAGAAACACCTTAGAAAAGCATTTTCAAAATTGCCAGGCTCTAGCCAATTCGAGACCAAATTACTTTGAAATTTTTTCCACAGCATTATAATCAAGATCGAAAATTTTGACCATGGCAGACTTCACGGTACTTTTTCAGAGCTCAGGGTAGTTCTTAATATAAGGTCCTAAGATATTAATTGAACTGGCATTTCACATGATAAATAAAATTGCAATGTATAAATCAATACCTGAGCAAGCGGTGGATGCGCTTGATGACGGTGCACGTCAGAGTTCATGTCGCACTCTCCTTACCACGGCTTACACCTCATCATCTGTCAACAAACAAAGAAGCTTCAGTTCAATGCCTCGGTATCCTTAATATTAATTCATTGTAGTCTCTTATAATTTATATTCTGTAGGTATTCTATTAGATTAGATTATAGATTTTGACTATTAGATTCGTTTAACCAATCCCAGTACACCATTAAAATAAATAATAATGATTTAATACACAATATTGTAATGTCTTTTTACATTAAGTACAAACAAGTAACACATGGTATACAATGAAGTTCTTTTTGAGTAAATAGTTTATTAATGAATATATTGTGTGCAATGTAAACTTAGCAGTAATAATAATGATTGTCAATTGAGAAGTAAATAGTAGTGATGATGTTACAAATTTATATATTATTTATATTATATATATATATATTTATTTCATTATTATTACAATCGTTTCCTATGTCAATTCTTTCAGTTTAATTAATTCGTATTTTGTTTTGATTTCGAAGACATGACGTATCGTTAAGTCGTTATTGCGAAAGATTTTACTAATCAACGTTTTTAAGGTTCCGTAGCCAAATGACAAAAAACGGAACCCATAAAGTTTCGTCATGTCTGTGTCCGTCGTATGTCACACCCTTTTTTCTCCAAAACTATTAGCACTACACTGTTCAAACTTTGTAAGTATAAACGCTATAAGGTTATTATGACAGAAACTAGAATAATAAATTAATTTAATTTAACATGAAAAATTACAGTGGTTTAATGCTTACAGTACCCATAAGCCAAAGCTCACAAAACCCTTACTTACATGTCGAAAGAGGATTATATCTCTTGTCTGGGAGTGCAAATATCTTTCTCAAATGCAATAAACCGCTTGAACTAATAACCCAGAAGTCACGTTGTAGGCTAATGAAGATAAGAAATGCACTTCTTATCTATACCGCCAAGTAGGTCAAATGCTCTTTCGCATAGTCATACAAGGAGATATCATATTCCGATGTACGCCACAAATTGGAATAAAATGTGTCCTAGACCAATATTACTTGTGCAATGAATGGGTAGGAAAGTTTACTTTATCCCTTTTTCAACGTAACGGATCCAATTTGAGTATTTTAACCTCAGATTTCTATTGAGATGTCTGTGATTTTAACCATTCATATCAATACGCTTAGATTCTATATGACGATTTTTGTTATAAATTAGCCTAGGCTTCTTTTCACATAGGTTCTGACATCTAAGCACTGGGTGCCCTGTCCATTGCCACTTTTTTAACTTCCTTATTCTGTGGGGTATGTCGGTCGGTTCTCCTACGGATGTCCCTGTTCCAAATCCTATTACGTAGGAATTAATTTTAATATAGGAAACAACAAAGCTGATAACCATCTGATGGAAGGTCGATTTTCTCTTATACTCGTACATACTATAACTTTTTATTTTTTTAAAGCTTTATTTATTTTAATGGCACATACCATAATGAGAATTGCTTAATTTGGACAAATGTATTTATCACGATATCAGGTAATCCATCAATAAATACTTGTAATACTTTCTGTAACATCTCTGATAAATTCCAGTCATCTCAATTATTGCCGTAAAGGGTCAAAGACTAGTTGGGTATAAGTGTTCCTATAAATAATAGATTTTCTACTGACTTTCCGCGATAGTTTTCGAGAGGATATACTAGTTTATGAACATCTTTACCTAGGTAATCTGTCTTGATAGAGCACTTGGTAGCAGTGGGTCAAACTGAAAACTAAATGTAGTAGATTCAAACTAGTTTTAAAATTTATTCAAAAGTGTCTTGTAAGACTTAATTGAATAAAGTTTTTTCATTTCATTTCATTTAAATATTCGCATCACCTCCACGAAATCGAAAGGGTGAAGTCATACATATTTACAAATATGTATGACTTTACTTGAAATGTTTTTGTGTTATTATAATTATCATCATCTTCAATTCATTAAACGTCCCACTGAGGGTACGAGCCTACTCGTTAAGGTGTATATAGGCCAAAGTCCCGCGGGCCCAGTGCGGATTGGCCGACTTCACGCACACCTTTGAATTATAAATTTGATTAGAATGGCTCTTTACTTCACAGGCACAGACAATGATATTCTGTATATATATAGGTAGATACGCCACCCGAGCCTCAAAAACGAACCGCCAAAGAGTTGTAGCCTCTTTATTTAGGTAAATGTTCGTCATTCGAAATATGTGTATGTGTGCTGTCGCTGCATTCGGAACACTTTTTCAGTTGTTTTGTGAACATATCACGAATCTATACTTTTTACATCATTGGGCACAGGTTGTACACAACCTATGAGTGCTATCATTGGAATAAGTAAACTATGTCATTGATATTAATGTTGTAAACAAAATAAAAATCGCATACGCAATTGTCAGATGACGTAAATAATATCAAAGTAATAGCGGTGGTGCGGGGAGTGGCAAGGTTGTGCTGATTCACTCGTCCTGTCGGTGATACGGAACTAACGAGCGGCGGCGGAGCGTGTCCACTGTCGTGACTCGTGAAGTCGCGACCGCTGCACAGCTGCCGTGCTACTCATATATTCTGTACATATTCAACTTGCCGCACAATAGTTCTGCGGCCAACAGCAGTAGTCAGTTCAAAAAAAAGCCGCACAATAGCAAAACGCTAGCATAAAAGTGACACAACAACTCGCCATTTTACTCCATATACAGCACAAAAGTGACCAAATATTCGAATAAGATCTGCAGCAGATATCTCATTCGAATGAACTGTACTATAGCAGGAAATTTTTGAAACCTCCTAAATTGAATTAACTTCTTTGTGTTGCCTGATCTGTTGTAATGTATGAGGCTTTCGGATGTATTTTTTTTACGTTGTTATTTGTGAGCCACTTTAATTAGCTTTCTGTTGTTATAATGTATATTTTTGTATTCCGTTGCTATTGGCTTCCTATGAAATAAATAAATAAATAAAACCGTCCGTTTTGGTGTAGCGGTGGAGGAGTCGGATTTGATTAAAAAAAATCGGAGAGTCTTGCGATAAATAATTAGTCAATATTTTTTATTTACAAAATGTATCCATATTATATGTCCGCTTTTATTTCCCACATTACAAGTAGCTTATTTGAGGTTACATGGCATTTGGTAAATTTTAAAGGATATTTACTTATTTGTTGAATACAACATAATGACGCGAGAAACGTATTTTCAAGTAAGACCTTTTACCTGGCTTCCTATATATACACATAGAACTATTTTGCGGAGGCAATCAACGTCAATATGCATAGAGATATCGGCAAAGAAACAGGAATCAACCTAATCATTGGCCGTTGCCGGGAGCGACATTTTATCGCGTTCAATTCAAGTAGCTCTGCCGCTTTACCGCTCAGGCGCACTAATTGAGTACGGAATTAGCAGCGAGAGGCAATCTAGTCGGCGAGCCTGGCTTGCTCACTACACGTTGCCCGCAAACATTTAGAAATCATATCAACTCAACTTAAGTTACATAAACTTAAGTGTTAATAATGAAGCTGACTTATCTGTAAGTTGCATTTTGAATTGCACGAGTGTATTAGTTAACACACAGGCACAGCAAAAAAATGCTGAGTTAGTACGTAAATAAGTTAATATGCATATAGGTAAGTCGTCTGAGATCAAAGATATCAGGGTTTTGCCTTGTAATGCACAGTCATGGACAAAGCAACGGGCACATAGCGGACAGCTAATAACTAATGTATCACACCTTACCACGACCACATACTTTTCCTTATGCATGCAATGCGTGTACATTACAACTGTAACATGCCTGGACCAAAAAACGATGCACACGTAAGATTTTTCGTTAATTTAAAATATTTACAGTTTCTATTTGACCTAGCACGACACGAGTGCAACAAAGCGACAAGTATTACACAATTCACGCAACGGCGCGATTAGGCGCATCGGCTATACTTGCAGTTTTTGCCGCGTGCATGAGTGCGCTTTTTCTGCACAAAGACAAGTTATTTATGTCACGCAACTGAAACACAACATCCATTCACGGTCAATTGCATATGTGTACTCACAGTGTGCCGCGTATAATACGCATTTAAAACATGATTAGGAAGACACAATCGTAAAACGCTTATTTTATATTCTATAGTATTCCATTTGAAAACGTAGGGCAAATCATAAATAGAAGAATTATTAACTAATTAAATAATGACAATAAAGAACAGTGAGATCAGTGAGTGAATAGACACAACACGTGTAATATAAACCACAATAAACATTAGTATTTTCCAGAATAAATCACACGTATGTTCTTCTAATGAGAAACTGCACAATAAGCAATATAAATCAAGACAAGTAAAAGATGCGCAAATCAATTATAACGATCAGTAACAATATAGGTAAAACAATAATGATTATACGATGACAGTTAACACATCTGAGTACACATTGACCGAAGGTCGACGAGCACGTTTAATTTTTAAAACTTACTGCGTTATACGATGAATATGTATTAAAGTATGTTAGGATGACTACATTATGATGATAATGGTCACTAAAGAAGCAACAAATTTTCCTATTAATTGTGTCTTTTACAAACAAGTCAGCAATTTATGAAAAATGAAACTATATTGAAGTTTCGAGAAATTTCATTAATTTTTTTATTTATACTACTAAAACTTTTGGCCACGTTTTTAATTATGTATTAAAATAAAGACAAATATCATTATCATTAACACGTAAGGGTCCTAGTAAAAGAAACACTAAATAAACAACATCCTGCATGTTTGAAACCAAAGGCCACGTTTACCAATGAGCCCATCTCATCTTGTTTGTATTATACATTGAATACTTACAAGTTATAGGAACCTAAAAAAAGATTTCGCGCTAACCCTCATATCACTAAGGACATGTAAATGTAGTTTGTCATTCTTGAGATACCTTAGGTTGTATATTATGAAGAGTCGATTTGTCAAGCATCAAGTAGTACGCGTGACCGAAGGATTTAGTGTCGCCTGAAGGTTAAGCCGAGCGCTGGTGTTTGCTATTAGATCACCTACTTGGAATTCGCCACACGTCCATTTGCGGCATTGTCATACATATTTGGTACACATTTTTATGCCTATACCAACACTATATTAAACAATTATATTATTTTTAGTGAGAGACAGTCTGCAGATTTCTTCTGAGTAGTAAGTCAGTCAGTTCGCAGGTCCTTATTAACAGACTTATCCTAGTGCAGCACTCGTAAAGACCACTATATTATTTGCCCGGTGAAGCTGTTAAGGCCAACTGCGGCCAATAGCATACTCATTTGGAAAAAAACCTCGACATTTGTACGGTAACCGAGACGATTTCACGTCTTCCGAGGCACTGACTATTTAATACAGGAAATCAGCATAATCAATCTGCAATTCCCTGCAATCCCCAATCAAACGTTGCAACATAGTACAAGTGACTTTCACAATGTATCCGCTCGCCGAGGGTTTCGAACCTCCGGATAAAGCACTCGACGCTCAGACTAGACCACTGTAGGTGCCTACAACGTAAACCAAGCCGAGGTTGCGGGCGCAGAGAAATCTACAAAGCGAAAAACGAGACCGCAACGGGGATGTTGCAGGCGCGTGCCGAGTTGAACGACCACGCACCGTGCACGTTTCACTTTCATCGCATCCCGGCGAGACCGCGTCCGCGACGCACCCGCCACCCATTTTTTTGCAGACAAACCTATAAATCCTATTTTGGGACCACTGGGTACTACTACGGACTGCAGTGTTAGGTGTATAACAATCCAGTGGGATTTTTGCTTAGTTGCAAAAAACACTTTATTTCGATTAAAATAATTTATTGTTTTTTGAAAAATATTATTTACAGCAATAGTTCCTTAAATATGAAAAGCAATAAATAATTATTAGTTCTTCTTAGTAGAATGACATGCCCTCGATTGATATTTTATTAGCGGAAAAACATTCCTTACGAACAACATTTCTATTGTTATTCCCACGTTAACATTCGAGCGGATACAGTAATAATTATTATTATAAAATGGTAAAGTAAATATTACCAAGGTTTTTCTATGGCATACATACACATGTTTGCACCAAAAGCTTATTAAATTGATAAGTGGTACATAAGTATAGTAGTGGTAGTAAAATATTCTAATCATAGAAGTTCAAACTTACATTTATGGATGGCTTTAATTTGATAAACTAATATAAAAATATAATAACATATCCAGACACTTCTCGGCTAAGGAGTTAATGAGTCATTAGGAATATACGGACCATTATCCTTAAAGTACATGTAACATTAATATTATTTTTAGGATACAAATTGTTATAATGCACACACGTTATCTTGTAAAAGCGCTTGAAAAGAAATAAGTTGTAATATCAATTTGTCAAGTATGAAATAACAGTATAAAAAAATAAACACGCCAAAGTTACGTAAAACGGCCAACGTTTGGTCACTTTCGCCATAAAATTCATTGATTCAATCGTACTACAGACATTCCGTAACTGACCGCACGAGCGTAGTGGATGCTCTACTCTTGTAGAACCGGTCCCGACGCGTACACTGTCAGATGACACAACAATCACGCTGTTTGCAATTATTGCACGTTCGTTTTCTATTAATTGTCATCATAATAAGAACACTTAACAGAAGTAAAAGACTCAACATATATTTCAGGCAATGGTCTAAATTTGCCGAATAGCCTAAGCCTAAACCCGACAATACGCAATGGATACAATCTAAACGCTCCATGACAAACCTCCTTAAAGCCTGAGACCCACAGTGTACGTTTTGATTGTAGTATATCATGCTTTAGAACATCGCATTACAACTTTTAGAGGGCATAGGGATAAAGGCAGTGCACGGTGTCGTTGACTTGTGGCCTTTAAATAAATGTAGGAAGTGATACGAAGCACAGACATGTCCAAGTTTACCACTGTTTATGTTCACAGACATGTGTTTACGTTGAAAATTTATTTCAAAGTTTCAAGCAGTAAATAGCCGGAATTTGTTAAATTATTATAAGCAATATAGGGCCACAGTACATTTATGTTCCCGTAATAAAATCAATGCAATCCCATACTTTGGGAAGAATAAATCATCGATTAGATTCGATCATTAGCAAATATGTAAATTATGTAAGGGAAGAATTATCGAGCCAGGTCTCATGTAACGATTCACTACAAAATCAAAATCAGTAAAATGTAAAGTTGTTGGTAGTAAGTTACAATAGCTTTTTCAATCGAATAAACCCTCGATTAATAGATGGGCGAAAAGCAATAGACTTCCTATTTTCTTTCCCATGATAATATACGATTTGTCTTCATGTTTGTATTCTGTGTAACTTCGCGGGGTGCATTTTATGAAGGAGAAACTTAAACGGCCTTTAAGAATAGCAGAAATAACTTCCTTTTGAAGTAAAGAAGGTCGTGTTGAAATGCAATGTTGCCAAACAAAGGAAGAGTTTTAATAACTCGAATCCAACTCAATTCACAGATATAGTGATATGAATAAGAATACCCAAAACATTAAGATAAGGACCACAAGGCATTAATGTTAAGTATACATATAGTGTATACAGCACTAAAATATTACATACTTTTTTCATGCAATTACAACTGCTTAAAAAAAAAAAATAAACAGCAATAGTAATTTCAAAATATGTAAATTAATAAATATTTTTATAAATTATACAACAATTTATGGGTTTAAAATACAAGTAGATATATGTCTGTGTTTTTATCTTACAAACACATTTGTATCTTGTAGGAACTCGGAATCTTATCCGCAACCCTCGACCTACCTCTTTCATTCTTAGGGTTTGAAAAACCAAACCCAGTTATTGGAATAAACTTGCTTGTATACTTAAATAAAATCTATATAGCTATTGAAATGGTAAAGTTATGTTACATGCAACAGATTTATACGATTTACCACCCACAACGCACAAATCAAGGCAGACATGTGGCTGGGCCTTGCGACACCATGCAGCCAGATTGGGATTTGCGACCAATTGACTCTTTTGAGATCATAAACAAGTATATATATCATAATTTTGCTAACGCGTGTCATACTATAAGCATCAACACAGAGTCCGTGCACTGCGGCCGTAATAATGGATACCTTGTAAACCGCATTGCACATACAAGTGTTAGGAAATCTTAGATTTCCTCATTAGATTTTCCTTCAATGCGGCAGTCAATTTATTAAAATGCTTAGTTCCTTTTTCAACCTTTTTTTAGACGAAACAGCAAGATTTTCAAGGATAACTAACAAAAGCTTACCCGTATGCCAGCTTCGGAACTTAAATTATGATAACATTTAAATGATAACAAAGTACAAAATCCAACCGCATTGGTTCCTTCACAAGCACTACTGCGTATGCAAAAACCGCAAACCCCTACTTACACATTACAAGATTCTCAATCGATAATAATGCGCGGGAGGTTCCCTTGTTTACGTCTTTATCGAGTGTAGACAACCAAACCCACACAGTTACACACCACACACACATGCACTATAACACCTACGTTGCCAAGTGAACAAACACAAACGACAGCGTGCGAACAACGCGCGCTCCGTAAGCCAACTGTCAGCGATGCCGGGCGCAGGTTCGCGGTCTGCCCACCGGCGAACAAATTTCCCTATTAGTAAAGACATACAAACGATAGTCGACATACATGCCATTTTGTGTTAACTGCGTAATCGAATCCAAGAGACCGTAAAGATTTACACATATAATCAGAAGAAACCAATGGTGTATGTGGAACAGTGATGAAAACGCGACATTTCATGATACCACTTACAGATTTATCGCGCTCTTCGCTTATACAAAACTATAAAATATGTCCTAGTAAAGGAGTTGCGCCTTTTTATACGTATCTATCAGCGACAGGGTTTACTAATGATAAAGACTAAAATACTTTCATTTATCAAACAGCATATAACACCTTTCTATACAGTTTGTCTACAGGGAAATTGGACCATAACCACGCTGGTCCGAAACAAATTGGAGTGTCACTTACATTCGCATAAAACTTATAAAAATAATAGGTAAGCTGCCTGACCAAATAGTTATATTGTAAACGAACGATGTCGAAGTAGAGTCACAGTAGTTGCTTGCTGGATTTAAGGATGCAGCGGTTGACTAATTATACATTTTCAGGAACCTGATAAACCTTAAAATTCGGGCATTGAAATTACACTAAAGAAACAACGCAAAATGGGTAGACATAATTAAATGATAGAAACAACGTTGTTGTTTAATTCTAACGAGAATATAGATAGACTACAGTATTGATGCTCATTGTTGTGTCAAAATAGACAATAAA
>PQWD01004983.1:0-23982 GCA_019425675.1 Leucinodes orbonalis | reverse complement strand
CTGTAGTTGGGAAAGCTAGAATCTGTGATCTGCTACAGTAAAGCTTTGCTTTTCAGAAGCTAGAAAGCGATTCCATCTGTGGCTGAACGTTTTGCTAAATAAAACTAGTCGTTCCGGGCGTTGCTCGTTAAAAGCGCAGCTATTGATGGAACGTCTGGCGCAACGGTCGATGCAGCCGCATCCGTCACTGACAAGAGAGGCGAGCACCTCAACCTTTACGACACGTGTGGCACAACACACAACTGCGATGCTAATGATTTTCCATTACTAGGTTGCGTGATTATTATTTTTTAATAACTGCGATTGTATTTTTAAACTTTGATCTAGAGTTTTGATGGATAGTACTATGTGTGTTTGCAAATATGTCATAAGATTTTTTCTTCTTAACCGCAGACGGGCATATCCAACAGACCAGAATTTATTTTCTATTGTATAGAAATTCTGGCCTGTTGTTATATGAAATTTAAAAACCCAACCAAACTTAATGTTGCTTTAGCAAAATTTTGTTTTAATATTTTATATGATTTATCTTTAACTTTTGCTTTTGAAGTATACAAATTAAGTATTTACTTATGAATATAGACTCGTAATCATAATTAATTATGTTTCTTATACCTCATACGGTTTAAATCATTATATCTATAATAACATACATATTTAGTTCATACACCATTTTTCTCATCTTCGTTATGTAACCCATTTGCAGAGTCGTAATTAGTCGATCCATGTACGCAATATTCTAACTGTGGATTGATGCCAAGATGGCTGCCGTCTCTGCACGTAGAATTTGATATAATTATGTTTACTGAGTACTGTGTATGAGTGTTTTGTAATAAATAAAGTCTAAATAATACTTATGATATTTCCGAAATCTTGGAAGACAGCTTCAGTGCAACAATCCCTAAAAAAGGTGATCGCTCGGATCCGTCCAATAATAGACCTATAGCCATTACCTCTTTACTCTCCAAGGGTCATGGAATTCATAATTAATTCTTACATTACCTAGAGGATCATCAATTGCTAAGCGATCGCCAGAACGGTTTCCGTAAGGGTCGTTCGGCGGGTGATCTTCTAGTGTATCTAACACACATGTGGGCCAAGGCCTTGGAGACTACGGGGGAGGCGCTTGCGGTTAGTTTGGACGTAGCGAAAGCTTTTGATAGGGTTTGGCATAAAGCACTTATTTCCAAGCTGCCTTCATATGGACTTTCCGAGAAGTTGTGCAACTGGGTTACCAGTTTTCTCACAGATCGTAGCATCAGGGTTGTTGTCGACGGTGTATGCTCGGAATCTAGATCTGTGAATGCTGGTGTCCCACAAGGCTGTGTATATCGCCCACGTATTTCTTCTGCATATCAATGATATGCTGCACGTTAGCGGCATTCATTGTTATGCGGATGACAGCACGGGCGATGCATCTTATACCGGCCGAGCCAACTCACCTCGGGAAAATATCGCCGAGTGCCGAGGCAGACTTGTGTCTGAAGTTGAGGCTATTTTACAACAAGTCTCTGACTGGGGTAAACATAACCTAGTAGAGTTTAATCCCAAAAAGACACAAATTTGCGCATTTTCCACAAAAAAACGCCCTTTGTCGTATCGCCGCAATTCCAAGGTACTCCCCTGACTCCAGCAGCTAGTATCAGTATTCTTGGCGTCGATATATCGAGTGGCGTCCAGTTTCGCGGTCATTTGGAAGAAAAAGCTAAGTTGGCATCTATGAAGCTCGGTGTGCTCAACAGATCGCGGCGGTATTTCATGTCGAGTCATCGCTTGCAGCTTTATAAGGCGCAAGTTCGGCCCCACATGGAATACTGCTCCCATCTTTGGGCGGGGGCGCCGCAATACCAACTTCTTCCTCTTGACCGCATCCAAAAGAGGGCGGCTCGAATCGTCGACGACACAGATGTTACTAACCAGCTGGATCCTTTGAGTTTGCGTAGAGATGTAGCATCGCTTTGCATTCTCTACCGCTTTTATCACGGGGAGTGTTCCGATGAGTTGTTTGGGCTTGTTCCTGCGGCTAAGTTCCACCACCGTACATCTCGGAGGAACTCCAAATTTCATCCTCACTACTGGATGATTGGAGGCTTCCACAGTTCGATTCTGTCGTCATTTTTTGCCACGTACGACTGTGGAATGAACTTCCAGGATACATTTCCAGAGCGATACGACTGACGTCCTCAAAAAAGAGCGTACACACATTTAAGGGCCGCAACGCATTTCTGGGACCTGAGGTCTTGCAAATGTTTATGGGCGGCGGTGTCACTTACCATCAGGTGAACGTATGCGTTTGCCTCATGTTCAATAACAAAAAAAGGTTGTGTATTTTGCTATTCATATTTATTTTTTTTATTGTAATTGAATTATTTTGTTTTCGACATTGATTTCTTAAAGTCAGTGTGATCTCAAGCTTTAAGGATGATAAATAATGTTGTTAGAGGTCGGTGGTCAGTGGTGTGGACTGTCGCCTTCCTACCGGGAGGGCTGAGATTCAAATCCGAAAACGTACAATGTATTTTCGAATTTTCGAAAAATATATGTACGTTATCCGACGCTCTTACGGTGAAGGAAAACATCGTGAGGAAACCTTCATGCACGCCTGCGAGAGATTCGAAGGGTTGTGGTGTGAAGTGTCCAATCGCACTAGGCCGCGTGGACGACTAGGCTAATCACCTATACGGGTAGGCTCGTGCCCCTCGGTGGGGACGTTTAATGAGCTGATGATGATGATGATGAAATAAGTGTTTCGTTCGAGAACTTAAGTCAATGAGCGACAAAAAGCGAGGTCTGGAGTATCAGAAAGTGAAGAAAGGCTATCTAAGTACCAATTTCCAGCAGTGGACTGAAAGATTGCTTAAATAAAGAAAACATAGATGATGGTAACACAGTGTGCCTTTTTACGTTTTACGTCTAACCACTGCCATCTAATCTAATAAAATAAAAATCAATATACCTCTCAGATTATTAAACAATATCTTACCTGTAATAAGAATTACCTTACTTAATTCAATAAAATATGAATTTATTGAATCCATATTCTCTTATTCGTTCACTCATGTGCATGCCTTATTATGATTATGAAGCAGAAAGAAAATATATTACATTTTAAAAATACCTCGGTCCAAAATTAAAATCAATCTCTGAAACCAAGAGACAAGACATGTTCGTCCAATGTAGGTTCCCTATAAATAAATGGTATCTACTGAAATGAAGTAATTAGGTTGAGTAAGGTTTGAGTAATTATTAATTGAGCCGACAAAATCTTTGCATTAGGTACTTTGGTAGCAACTACAGGTACTGTTACGAAACAAAATTATTTTTTTTACGACATAATCCAAGCTAAATGATCTATAAGATACAAACTTATACATAATATATAATAGTATATAATAGGTTGTTCAATAAGATACGTATACGTAGGTAATAGTTTTTTAAATTCAAGCTACCACATATTATTTTCGTACAATATGCAAATGGATATTAGTTCGACACCTCCACGCGTTCTGGAGATTCCCGTGTCATGACAAATAGACACTAAAAGTTATCTTATAAAGATTTTATATTTCTTGTAGTACGGAACCTTAGTCAGAGCAATAAGAGAACTTAGTCATTTATTAAATTACAATCATGGATTTTTATAAAATTGTTTAACAGGTGGTAGACTTGATACTGAGTCGTCTAGGTAGGTACCACCGCAGTGCCAGATATCGTCCGGAAATAGAGTGTTTGCACTTTTATGTTTCGTGATGAGGGCACTGTAGCTAGAAAAATTACCGAATAGCAACTCTTATCTCGGGTGACGGGTGCAGTGCGGCGTTTATGGAGTATGATAACTGTGTATATGTTGATAATTTCCTTTATTGCCACTCTATCATGAGCGGGCGTACCTATCATTTATGATCGGGTGAGCGTACTGACCGTCCTGTGAACTCTGTAACATTTTTTTAATTTAAGAATCGTCATAAGCTCCTCAGTATATACGTCAATGGTAACTTCTTAGCTTGACGTTTCAGCTGTATCTACAATAGTCGTACTCATTAGCCAGCTGTACCGCAATTTGAACTATAACTTAATTTGTACAATCAATAATTTTGCCTACAGTGGTTTAATACATACCAACATAACAGCCTGGCATATGCTAACAAGTCTAATAACACGTGAAGCGAACGTGGAAAAATCAGTGTCGAAGCGATGAAGCAATTTCCGAATGGAGCGCTTATTGATTAGGTGGAAACAGTAGTTTAAGTTGGCTAATAGGCTCGTAGCCTGTCACGACAAGCTGCAAGGGAACTCATAAACAATTTATGAATGTCTGTTGTACCGTAAAGCATACATATTTACCCGCTTCTATTTTTGGACGAACAGTGCAACATAAATCCAATTTTTCCAACTCGAAGTGATTTTGTTTTGAAAGCACGCAACTACGTAGTTTCCTTGATGAACCAAAGCTGATCACGTGACTTCTTTGAAGGTTGTGTGTGTGTATGATGTTTGTGGGGAATAGCATGTTAGATAAAATGTTTTATACTACGATTTGTCGACTCGAGTTGAATTTAAACAAAGTCCTAAAATAATAACTGTGCTGCTAAGCAATGTACATTATTTAAAGTCAGTTTCAATTTGATGCACACAATTTTCTATAGTGCAGTAAACTTAATTCACCTGTGAATAACCAGGTGAACTAATAACACTTTTAGTAAACTTGAAACACCTGGGTGCATTAAAATTACTTGTGCCGTATACTTAGTTCACCTAGGTGAACTAAATCCACTTTAATAAATCTGAAATTTTGAAAAATAAAAGTACTAGGAGACCTCTTTACCACTAATTAGACAGCAAATTATTAGCATCAATGTGCATACCAACCTAAAGGCCTCGTAGCTTCGTTTTTTAACTGTGTGTTTATTTCTGCAAAATTTTAATGTGTTTGATGGCAAATAAACCTTTGTCTGTTGAATGGGAGCAGGTGCCTGGATAACAGATTTCCTGACTACATAACAATACATTTAGTGTAATGGATGAGACTTGAGACGCCAGCTACTACACCAAAGGTTCCCGGTTCAGTACCCGGGCAGTACAAATATTTATATGCATGAACATATTGGTTTGTATTGATCTGGGTGTTTCCTAGGTATAATATATATGTATTTACAAAAAAAATGTATTAAAGTATGTTTATACGTTGTTTAGTACCCATATTACAGGCCAAATACTTAATTTGGGACTAGATGGCGCTGTGTGAATATCAGGGAATATATATTTATTCATATTTATTTAAGATTCATACTCGATTTTTTTTCTAACAAGTTTGATTGTTCCTCTATGATTAAGTCAATAATACCACTAATCAGTGTATTAAAATATAATACACTGAAACTAATTAAAATACTAACTGAAATATTACAAATAAATAAAAATAATCAGTAAACTAAGATGCGCTTTTATAAAAATAAGGTTTGATATTTATTGAGGATAGTTGTTTGTGAGTGAACCCAAGTTTCTTTAGGAGACTAATGAAAATAATTTGTAACAGATACATCTTGCAAAACAACTAACGAAGTGTATTCCAGTCAATCACTTTTTACCAACATACGTACCTTTTATGAGCTAAGTAGTCATCAAATATTTTACCAATTAAAGCATATTGAATTAATTAAGAGGTCAAACCGTAGGCGGACTTTCTACAGACAAGACACATTGTATACTTATAGACAGTCGCTAAGAACTATTTTGATTGACAAAAGCTCAAATGAAAGTGCTTTAAATAGAGATAGATAATGGATGTTACAATAGATTATAGTGCCCTTTCTCCTTGCCATAGTATCCGCTCTATCGGAAATAGTAGACAGTAAGTAGTTTGGAATATTTAAGTAGGTATGTTGTACAATTTATAAATTTCATATATTTTAATACCTATATAAAATTTATTGATACGACAAGACGTCATTGAAGGAGGTATCTACATAATTTAAGACCTTATTTATTTTTATCTAATTCGGTCTGTGAGACACTTAGCACTGACACGCCCGTCCCGTATGTTTATCCTTTATCTAGGTCTTTGTCAACATACCTGATCGCGGTGCATCCTGCTTTAAATCGAATGAGACTTTGTGAGAACTGCCAACCTAGACTGGACAACCTAATCGAGGGAGTGACGTACTCAGAGATCATGAGTGGAATAAATAAATAAATATCCACTGACATTCACACAGCGCCATCTAGCCCCAAGTTAAGCGTGAAGCCTGTATTATGATACTAAACAACGGATAAATATACTTATATACATTTTTTTTTTAGAAATACATATATTATACATAGAAAACACCAGACCATTACAAACAAACATGTTTCATGCACATAAATGTTTGTACTGCCCGGGGATCGAACCCGGAACCCTCGGTGGTGCAGTCGACCTCTCAACCGCGACACCAAATGGGTCGTCGAATATTGGCGAATTACGCTACTTCTTGCTACTTTTTGGGGTAAAAAACTGACAATCTAGCTACTTTTGGATTTTTTTAGCTACTGGGTAAGGCTACACTGGTCCCAATACTGTTTACAGACCTTTATCAATGTTATGCACTTTAAGTTAAAAGTTCTCAAGGCTAATTGTAACATCAATTAAAAACATTTTATACCTTTAAACAACATGAGTCACTTATGAAATTGCAAAAGGTTTCGCGTTATGAAAAAATATATGTTTTCAGGTAAATAAATATCCTTCTTTTATTATTTGTACGTAATAATTATTGACCATGCATTCTACTTTCGATGGTGTGTAACCAACGAACTCCATTATATTATATTGTAATTATTAAACGTTACGTTAGGCGTTACAACAAAAAGAGACTGATAAGTACTCAATTCCTTTTTTTATTATTTACAATATTTAATATGTTTAACAGAGAGGCACGTGCATAGCAATATAAATAAACTCCACTGATGATGATTTACATAACTTTGAAAGTAACAAAGAAATGCTTTCTCTAAACAATGGACGCTTGTAAAAGGTTAATATTATTATGTTTCTGAGGAGGAAAATCTGGCATACCAACCCTATTTTGAGCAAAGAGCAAAGGGCCTCAAAGAAACAAATATTTGAGGCTCTACGCGCCAGCCGCCTCTTCAGTAACTGTGTATACCTACGTCTACTTATTTGTCTTTTATCTTACGAACTTGATCTCTTTTCCGAGATTCTGAGATATTGTGGTTTGCGAGACAAAATTATTTGACTCCGAATAAGTAATGTAATATTTTATTGTAAGTCTTGTCTTGTTAAGTAATAGCAACAATAATAATATCCACTGACATTCCCACAGCGCCATCTAGACCCAAGTTAAGCGTGAAGCCTGTAGCATGGGTACTAAACAACGGATAGACATGCTTATATACTTTTATTTTGTAATATTATACATAGAACACACCCGGACCATTAGAAACAGACATGTTCATGCACACAAATATTTATACTGCCCGGGAATCACCACCAGAATATCAAATTACTTTTAACCACCAGAATTTCAAATTACTTTTAAGTCGTGCAACAATTTATTAGCCAAACAAGACTACTGGTTCCTCATTCGAATCGCCTTTATTTTGGGCATGAAAATTTCCTCTCGTCTGAATTCTACTGTCCTTCAAATGAGATATTTAAAATGTAATGCCAGCAAACAAATAAAAGGCAAATAACATTTAAGCGTAAGCGTGTTTGCATAAGCGCGAACCAGATTACGAACTTGTTTATCTTGAGGATATTCCAAGTCAAGAAGCAATTTGTCCGGCAAATGAACTTTCAAATTTTAATAGGCGATCCTAATAGCTCCGGAATTGTCCTTTGAACCAGAGTGTCGATTTTAAATTACTTATTCCAAAATGTCGCGGCACGGAAAATGATTGAGATATATTTTCAAAATAAATAACCTTTCAAAACATAGTTTCGTCGATTAATATAAATCAATAATTTAAGTTAAAAATAGAGCAGCCAATCGAGCCAACCTGGAGGTATGAGGCCATTGTGGCCTAATAATAGTTCATCCAGGTAGATCTCTTAGTACAGGTAACATAAATACATTTTCTATTATACCTTTGACTTATTAATTAATAAATAAATATAAATATCCACTGACATTCACACAGCGCCATCTAGACACAAGTTAAGCGTGAAGCCTGTAGTATGGGTACTAAACAACGGATAAATATACTTATATATACATGTTTTTTTTGTAAATACATATTATAAATAGAAAACACCTAGACCATTACAATTGGATACCGATCATGAATAAAGTGTTCTTAATATATATTATTAACGTCTACGTTCTACGAATCTATTCAGATGCATATTTTTTTTTTATTATCTATAGTTTTCACTAATGCCTAGGTTTCACGGTTACAATTCCCAAACAGTATACCGATTTGATATACCTACTAAATATACAAACACAATCAAAAATATCTTTCAAACTTTTAAGGTATTTGCTAGCTGGGTATACCCAGGATAGGGACTTAACAGAAACGAAATTTAACAAATAGATTTACAATGCTTCTGAATAATTACCACATACATCACGAAAGTATTCTTTATTGCAGGTGCGGTAGTTGACATCACTAATCGTTGACGTACTATTTATGAACTGTCAAAAAGGAACGTTTCCTTAAATTTTGTACGATATTAGTGATATGTGACATCATTGCTCACTATCATCAATTAACCATATTTGGTTTTGGTCAGTGTATTTATCAATGAAACGACATAAAATAAGGTGCGCTTTTAGAAAAATGAGGTTTGATATTTGATTGCGGATGGTGGAAACTACCGGATTCGTAGTAATAGATAGCTTAAATATAGTGTTACATTATTAACGATGGTTTTGTTTAATGAAAAAGTGCAACACATTTAGGGTATAAATCTCATTTATTTTTACAGCTACGGGACATTCGTCACTCCGTGATAGTGAGATCAGAGCTCGTTGCTGACTCCATTGCCCGTATTACAATAGCCGGACAATGAATCGCTTTTAATCTAACTTTCTTTTCCCTTGGCGTGCAAACAGGAAGAATAGCCACACCCACACAAGGAAAACAAGGTTGCTTTAATTAATTAGAGTGAATTTCTTCAGTGCGATTGTGACGGTGTCCGTGAAACTGTGGTGTGTGTACGAAGATATACGTCTGTAATATTAGTGATTAAAACATAGTAAGGCTACAAACAGCATATAAACAAATGTTGTTTTTATTTACCATTACGGAACATGAAAATCAGAACACAGCTAGTGAACTATTTTGTAATTATTAATATTGTCATGAGCTAATAATTATTATTAAAAACAAACAGCCTATTTCATCTATGACTTTTATGTAGACGGATTGCAGTCAGAACTCTAGCAGACATTATCTATCGGCGATTAGCTATTCTACTCCTTTCATTGTGGTTGGCTCTCTGTCAACCTTTCCTAAATAAATACCACCCATTCTTCTTCACTTCAACTAAATAATCTCGTCGGACTATGTCACTCTTTTTTTTATTTATGATGGGCATGAACTTGGTGGAAAAAACGTACCCTAAGATGGAGTGAGGGTTGTATTATGGCCAGAAACAAATTCGCAGAAAGTGTGGTAATTTGTAGAATAGACCGACAACCTGCGAATGGTCACTGGGCATGGCTGAATCAGTGAAGCAGAGGATCGTATGTAGCGCAAAATGGGAGAGATCTATATCCAATAATGGCCAAATGTTGAAAGAGAAAAAGATACACTTCCAACCCTAAATGATGACTCTGTGTTTATCGAAGCGACGAAGTGAAGAGGCCTTCGTCGTGAATCGTTTGGGGAATGCCATCTGCGATCGTCACACTGCTGTCTACTGAATACTTATATATGATTAAATTAGTAGTAGCTATAGAATCGAGTAAAAGCTACGAAATTATAAAAAAGTATTAACGTTAGGGTGAAATACTTAAGTTGATATAAATATATTCTGTCATATATAAAATAGGGAAGCAAACGAGCATACGGCTTACCTGATGGAAAGTCACCGCCGCCTATAATGCCGCCGATGGTTACCGCCATCTCTTAAAACAGTATTACAATAATATTACTTCGCCTTTTCTGGTGCAAAATTCCGGAATAGCTTTCGATGGTAAGTAACTGATTCCATATAAATTGAAAGTGACTGTGCAGAAGTGCCGACCAAAACGAACTGTGAAAGACAACCAAACATCCAGATAATTTGGGTGAAATCTGGATGTTACAAAGTGGAACTAGACCGCAGTAACAAACCCAAATAACTCATCAGAACACCCTTCAATATATAAATAAGAAACAACACAAATAGTAAGCTTTTCTACCTGGAGTACCTTATGCTAATGGAACCACTCCCAAATGAAATAAACCGATCACTAATACACGCCTTGCCTTTATGTTCCTGTGGTTCGATTTGTTTATTTCAAAATAGCACGTACTCGTAGCTACTAAATCTGATTCTAAATTCATTCATCCAGTATCTCGGGAAGAAGTTCCTAGCACTATATTGGCCTATTGGAATTCAAATGTTTCTCGGTCGACCAACTACCAGTCTTGTGCCCAAATTAAAAAGCTTTGAAGCGAACAAACAAAAGGCGTTAGCATTCCCTTAGGTCATTATTCAAATGCAAGCCGCTCTTGGGCCAGTGTAGAACGGAGCAATTCTTGCGATAACAATTCGGATTTGTAACATGCCCGATAAATAAATTATAAATACATTTAGCGGGGCACGTCTCAAACCATTTCTCTTCGTATTCGACTAGCCCATTTGCAGATCTGCGAACGGTGCCATTACTCAGCAATAAATTGGCATTTGCGCCGTCATACATAAATTACGAGTGAGCGCAAAGAAAACCAAGTTACTTCGTAGTCACTTTTTGGGTTGTATTTAGTGCGAGCATACAACCTTATTGTCTTGTATATTTTTCCTGTATCAGTAATTTTGTATCATTAAGTGGACAGGACGGTAAGTACGCTCACCTGGTGGTAAGTGATACGTCTGTCCATGACAGGCGTATCACTTACACTAAAAGTATTACATCGGTCGGCTATTTCATCAAGGGTTCCAGATTCAACAATAAACTAATTAGATGCACAATCTCACTAAAAAGTGACCGCGGAGAAACTCTGCCCATCACGTCAGTTGGGCAGAATTTTCGTAAAAACGTCGCTCGCTAATCATGTCATAGTGACATAGTAGTATGCTCGTGCTTTTAATTTTATACCTTTCAAACGGTAAGGTCAACATTTTAATGTATAAATTTATGTCATAAATATACAATAGCTCAACGTAATGTATGCGTAGCAGCCATCTGGTTAAATTAGCCATACAATTGGATGCCTAGGCCGTTCGTAAAACGCCGGCATCCAATTAAATGCCTAGGCCGATAGTAGTTTGAAATAAATTTACCCCACGTTTAGCAACTTGGCGTGTTGAACGTATGCCCTTTCGAAATGACTGATCAAGACTCAGCAGTGATTCAAATTTAGTTCCGCTGTGCTCCACTGCAGCGCTAGCAGTCATCAAAACAAATATCATGAATAACTGAATTAAAGATACACACACACACAACATTGACGATTAAAAATATTCAAAGAAAGTAAAATACAAAATTCTTTTCCGACTTAGGCTAATTAAGCTTGGCAAAGTAATTCGAAAAACAATTTGAAGACTGCAAGAAAGAAAGAAAAAATCTTTATTCAAATAAATTTGTTACAGATACTTTAGGATACTCTTGAATCGTCAATTAATAAGTACTTATTTATTTACACGATTCAAACTGTTATGAAATTAGACCATTGTAGACTTTTCTTAAAACAAGCACATCGATTTATGCGGCACTGTTTAGGCTCTGTTTACACTTACTTTTTTGAAAACCCTACTGTTTTGATCTGTTTTGATGACTGCTAGCACTGCAGTGGAGAATAGCGGAACTAAATTTAAATTACTTGGCTGAGTCTTGTAAATCATTTCGAAATATTTATATTTATTAGGGAAACAAACAGCATTCTTACAATTCATAGGTACAAAATATTTTATATGGTAACACATTAGCCTTCTTTAAGTTTCCAAAGACGAATTGTACATGTAATACGCTTAAGATATACTGGAGACAGGTGCCAAACAAAAAGTTATTTATTATAATAACAACAAAAAATAATTGAAAACAACAAAAAAAATATAATTATTATTTTACAAGCCTGATGGAACAGCGGAAACGAGCTATCTTCTCATTGAAGATATCAACATGAGAATAAGTAACATTATATTTATTAGTGGCTCTTACAATGAAACTATTCTGATTATAATTTCTTTTACAATCAAAATAGTTTCATTGGTGAATGAGTTGTGAAAGTTTTTTATTACGCGCGCTTAACCGAGAACATTTGAAAGTCAGCTTACCGAGTAAATAGGGACTGTCCACCATATTATTAATAATATTATACAAAAATAGTTGGTCTTTATGCTCTCGACGGCTCTCTAAGGAACAAAAATTGTTATTACCATTTTGTTTAAACTTATATTTAAGTCTTCTGCTAAACTTATTTTGAATACCCTCAATCATCTGAATGTATTTCATATACTGTGGATTCCATACCACGGACGCATATTCAAGTTGAGACCTGACAATTGCATGATAAAGAAGTATCAATGTTTTAACGCTCTTGAAATCAGTAGACTGTCTAAAAATAAATCCTAAAAGCTTATACGCTTTTGCAGTGATCATTTTAATGTGTAATTCAAAATACAATCCACTTTCCAGTTGGATACCCAAATCCTTAATTTCCGTAACTCTTTTTAAACTAATCTTACCAACTTTATACTCGAACCTAATTGGATTTTTTTTTCTTGTAAACGGTATAGTTTTACATTTCAATATATTTTAGTTGCATAGCAGTACTCAAATAGACGCGTAAGATCACTTTGCAAGGTAACACAATCATTTATGGATTTAATAACCTTAAATATATTAGTATCATCTGCATATAATAAAATAATCGATGTTTTGAAGCAACCAATGACGTCATTAATGAAAATATTAAAAAGCAGGGGCCCAAGATGTGATCCCTGGGGAACCCCTGATGTAATGGAAATAAAAAGAGAAGTGAATCCTTTTATTGTTACAGCCTGTGTTCGATTTCTAAGGTAAGAGGTCAACCAGCGAAGCAAATCACCATGTATACCAGCTGCCTCAATTTTAGCTATTAACCGTGAATGAAATTTTATCAAAAGCTTTTGAGTAGTAGGTGTACACTGTGTTAACCTGAAGGCCTTTCTCCATAGCTACAAGAATGAAATCAAGAAATTCACAGAGGTTTGTTTCCGTCAAGCGTTTAGCAATAAAACCATGCTGTTGAGCAGTTAATTGCGGACATATTGTGGGATATAAATTATGTATGCATAATTATGTACATGGTATATATATTTCTGGTATTGGAAAAGTAAATAAGCGGCGGTATCATTTACCATCAGATAAACCGTTCGCCCGCTACAGCATAAAAAAAAAATAACGTATCATAATTAATAAGTTTAATAATAGGTCTAATGGATGCCAATGATTCAAATGTTACAGTGTAAAACTACTGTGAAGGTAGAACGGGTGTAATTTTGATTTCATCATATAATTTTGGCATAATATTATATATTTTGCAACTTTTGATGAAGTATAAGTGTAAAAATAACACCGAGTAACGAGTTTTTGAGTTAGTTTAATGGTTATAGTTAGGTACTCTCGCTTAATATTACTCCAAAACTCATCCCTAGTCAAACCTGTCTGTAAACTACGTTCATCGTTGCGAAATATAAAATATGAAAGGTTGTTATACTCGACAGGGGAGTGTGTGCATAATTTATCAGTTCCTCAGAATGCCAGTTTGATGTGTTACTAATCTACTTTTCGGAAATCTTATTAAATTTTTAGAAGGTACTCTTGCAGAATTCACCTGTACAGGAAAAATGAAACAAGCATATCTCTACAACAATACATTTGACTATTTAATTAAACATTGAGCTGTTACTGTAAAAGATCTAATAAAAGTAATTATTTTTGAAAAAAAGAAGAATTTTTTGGGCTTTTAATATTTGAATTCAGTAAATGCTAGGTTTTGCTACTGTCAGCAAGTAGGTGTTGGTTTAAGGAGTCATTATTTTCATTTACATCAATTGACTATTAGACAAATGACTACGTTTGTACTTGTTGTATAGGTATCATACGATAGTAATAACTAATTGTTACTTACAATTTACTTTATGAAAATGATAAGTGTTTATTCAGTTTAGGTCCTTACATAACACTTATGAATGTTAAATGAAGCTACCACTGGTTCGGACGGTAGTTTTCCACTGAGAAGAATCCAAGAACAAGAGCAAAAACTAAGTAGTCACTCTTTTAAAAAAAAATGTGTTTTGTACAGAATCATATTATTTGTTATCAAAATAATTATGTAAAGCAAATTATATTCACAATTTTAACATAGGTATTAAGTATTAGTAAAAATACAAGTATCTACAACAGTATTATATTAAGAAAATCTAAATAGCTGATAACAAAAAAAAATCAAAAGTAAAAGTAGTGCAGGCGTGGAGATCAACATGACCATGAGTTTTTATCATTTATATAATCTTTGATACTGTAGTAAGCTTTTTTTATCAAATCGACTTTACAGGAGACTTAAACTTACGCAGGAGTAAATCAATTATATTTTGTTGTAGCTTATTCTAGGAACCATAAATACATGGAAGGATCACTAAAATAACATCTGCACTGCATATCTTCATTCCTTTTTTCCATAAGGTAATTAATAGTAGGTAAGAAAGAGACATGTGTTACGAGTCGTTTCATTATCTGGTACGTTGTCACATCTTGATTTGATTGATGAATTTGCTAGTGATGGGAATTAATTATTATATTTTATCGATAGTTATGGTATCTCAAAATACTGATAATGTGCTCTAGCGTAGGTACTAAATATTTGGCTTTCGATATGGAGGCCGTGGGTTCAATTCTCACGGGGATTACTATTATGTAAACTTCGATGGCGTCCTTCTCGAAGTTGTGCAAGAATATGTTTCCTTAGACCAAACTATTCAACTAGGCCATAACAACTTCGTGAGTGAAGCTAGGAGGTATCAGTTGGACTGGGCGGCATTTGACAAGTTACGTCAGGTCTTCACGTCGACGATTCCGTAATGCTTAAAAACAAAAGTCTGAGCAGTCCTACACGTACCAACATACACAGGTGAGACATTGACACGGACTACGAAATTGGTTCACTAGTTATGTCACTCAACGGTCAGTGGAGGGGTTTATCGGGTTTTCTCTTAAGGATAAAATCAGATTCACTTGGTGGAGACTCGATACTGAGTCATCTAGGTAGGTACTACCGCAGTGCTAGATATCGTCCCGTTAAATAAGAGTGCTATGCACTTTTGTGTTTCGGGATGTAGGCACTGTAGCTAGTAAAATTACCGGGTATAAGTGATCTAGCATCATCACATTACACACTTCAAAGATAACTGTATATCTCCACTATTTGATGGATCTTATTATACATCCAGTGGTTCACAGTTTATGACGTAAAAGGAACATTATGGAAATGTTATTTTGTATGAGATTATTGATATGTCGTCATTGCTCACTATTATAAATTGACCTAATATTTATTGGTTTCAGTTTATTTAAAAATACAATATTGCAAGTAAAATACAATGTTATGTCATTGGACTTATTTAGCATATGACTAAATTCAAAATCACATTCTGACGTGCATTCTTAAAGATTGTTAAAAACAGTTTGACACCTTGCTCACATGGCCGGATTATAGTACTGTCAGTGGTTTGGCGGCTCCTGATTATAAGAAAAATATTTTCTGTTTAATTTGCGCTCAGATAGTAATTTATCTTTATGTGTGCTCGTTCCTTATGAAGTGTTTTAGGTCATAAAATCATGTCTTGTGTAATTGACGGCTGTTATTAACATTCGGGAAGGAAAGAAACCAGTGGTGAAAAGATTCACTTTCATTCGTGAGTTTTTGATTAATTTTATATCAAATAAATCAGGAAATGTGTGTAAACTATAATATAAATGTTTCTAACTTATAGTTGTACTTTTCAAATAAAAGCCAAAACAGTATTTGTGTACTTTTTCTCAAAAAATCCTAATTAAATTTTTTAGGTAAACATGTCAACTAGTGATGTGGCTTTTACATATCGATATTTTAGTTAGGCTTTTCGGCGAAGCAACATCAGCAGATATATTAAGGTTTATTATAATATTACAGTTGTCCAAAGTATGAAAAGATGAGACAAGAGTGGATAAGACGATTCGAGAGACCCGAATGGAACTGGAAGACCCACAGCAGGATCTGTTCTAAGCACTTCTGCCCCGACAATTACTTGCACAATGAATTTTCTTCTAAAAGGAGATAAAAATTTGATGCTGTACCTTCATTCAATTTGTCCGAAGCTGATTCAATTCGGTATTCTCCACCATCCGCAATAAAATACCAAACCTTATTTTTATAAAAGCGCACCTTATTTTAAGTGTCGTTTTATTAATCACTGTTGTTTATTTGCAATATTGTATTTTAAAATACACCGAAACCAATGCTAAAGAAGACTAGGACGATATCTAGCACTGCGTTAATACCTACCTAGATGAATGAGTATCGAGTCTCCACCTAGTAAATCTGATTTTATCCTTAAGAGAAACCCCGAGCATAGCCCCCTTTATTAACCGTTGAGTGACATATAACTAGGAAACCAGTTTCGTAGTCCGTGTCAATGTCTCACCTGTATATGTTGGTACGTGTAGGACGCATTGCTCAGACTATTGTTTTTAAGCAATACGGAATCGTCGACGTGAAGACCTGACGTAACTTGTCAAATGCCGCCCAGCCCAACTGATTCCTCTTAGTTTCCCTCACAAAGTTTTTATGGCCAAGTTGAATAGTTTGGTCTAAGGAAACATATTCTTGCACAACCTCGAGAAGGACGCCATCGAAGCTTCCATATCGAAAACCAAATATTTCGTACCTACGCTAGAGCACATTATCGGTATTTTCAGATACAATAACTATCGATAAAATATAATAATTCATTCCCATCACTTGCAAATTCATCAATCAAATCAAGTTGTGACAACATACCATGAAACGACTCGTAACACATGTCTCTTTCTCACACATTATTAAATACCTTAAGGAAAAAAGGAATGAAGATATGCAGTGCAGTTGTTATTTTAGTCGTCCTTCCATGTCCTTATGGTTCCTAGGTCTACTGACAGATGTGACGACCTGCTAATTATGAGAACAGTGTTCAGTTTGCTGTCTCATTTTCGCCTACGCAAAATCGTGTAAGGATTGAGAACATCAGGTATCCGTTCTTAATCGCTATTTTAGCACGGATTCCATGCTTTAGTCATATTTCTATGAGCTTATTAAATATTTTAATTCTTAATCCCACAAATGAGTTCCCGACCTTATGCAATCTGATATTTGGAATGGCAAGTTTGTGTTTGTTCCTAGTGTTCAAACTACAATTATCTGACTTTTTTGAAAATACATGTATTTTTTGTGTACATAGATGGCACAGTCAAGAATGTACTGAGATGACAATGTTAAAATATTAATTTCTTTAAATAATTCTCTAAGTGAGTCACGTGATTTAAGGCCGTATATGGCACGGACAAAAATAAAAATAAAATAGGGAAAAATCGCAAACAATATCAATTTGCCTTTACATTTCGTTATTCGGCACTTATTTTACAAAAGAAATCCCACTTTTACAGTACAATAGATCACGAACTCGAAAGCACCAAGTAAACAAAGGGCCTTGACACTCGGGGATCTTTATCGGTAAGCCTCACGATATGTCGTCGGCAATACTACTTTAAATTTTAAATATCGTCTAACTAGGGTTCTCTTCGAGAATTCTCGAACCGAGAATTCCGGGAAATTTTGCCTTACTCGAGACGAGAAAAAAGTGTCGAGAAATCGAGAAATCGAAATTCAGTCAAAAAATTAAAAACTTGATCGCGTTCTCGTTGCGGCTCTGCCACGCGTCGTGCGAAATTAAATGAAATAATTTGTCCTATTAGAGGAGGCACCGAAAATATTTCACACGGTCGTTGTAATTATTAAGATTTGAGTTCCTTCAGGAAGACCAGCTAATTACGTTTCTGAAAAACGTTTCTAATACTTATACTAGAGTACATAATAGAAACGAACGTGTTTCTCTTGTCTGGAAACTTTGTGACAAAAATACGAAACCGATTGTCAGATGATGCTATAAATGCCCTTGTATTTTTATTTTCTTAATGATAACGTGACATTGTGGGTTAGCTTTTGAAGCAGTTCCGTTTAAATTGTGATTGTAATTGGTCTTAAGATTTTTAATGATTTATTAGATTTTTATGTTAACTTACGTAAAGAAAAGACTCCATTTACTTATACAAATATTGAAAGTTGATACAAAGACTAAACTAAGGACATGTACCTTACTGTTACTCGTAATTATTAATGCTACGTAATTGAAAAGTTTGTAGTACAGACTGAGACTAAAATAAATTATTTAGTATGTAAGGTACTAAGTTTCATTGTGGTGACATGATGACATTGTTTTTAGAAGATATTTTATTTGTTTTGTTTTTCAAAGAAAAGAACTATTTAGTATATTTGTTTGTAGAAACTAGAAATAATGATAAGAAGATCTCGCTAGAGTTTTTTTGCTTAATTAAAGTTTTCTATAGTTAAATTAAACTCACATAAAACTAAAAATAAACGTTGGTCATTGATTAATGTTGAATATTGCATAAAAAGTATAGTTTTATTGTTAAATCAAATATGTTTTGAGCTTTTCAATATTTCTCGACAACCGAGAATTCCGGAAATAGTGGTCGAGAATTCTCGTGCTCCGAGAAATAAAAAAGGTCGAGAAATGAGAAACCCTACGTCTAACGTACGATGTACAGACGCATTCTCCCCACACAGTCAAAATTTTACTCGGTGGTAGACTCGGTACTGAGTCATCTAGGTAGGCACAACCACCGCAGTGCTAGATATTGTACCATGCAATAGAAAATTGCACTTGAGAGAGAGAGAGATGCGATTTGCACTTCTGTATTTCGAGATGAGGCCATGAAGCTAGTGAAATTACCAGGTTTAAAGTTCTAACGTCTGTTGTCTCGGGTGTCAGGCGCAGAGTGGCATTGATGGATAATACCTGTTTATCATTTGTGGTAATCAATCAATGGCGCTCTGTCATGGTCAGTCGTATCACTTGCCATTAGATGAGCGTCCTGCTGACCGTCCGACACTCTGCAACAAAAAAAGATGAAATTACAAAGGCTCTTTGGAAATTGTACTACGGTTCCAGAAACTTTCAAGAGAAATGTATACGCGCAAAATATAACTGAAATCACAATATGCAAGCGCTAAACATTATTTCAGATGGATTTCTATTCCTACAAAATATAACGTGGAAAAGATACGAGATAAACTTATCCCTAGAGGCATGGAAGCTCTTTTGAAAACTAGTAGGTACGATATTACGCTTCATGGAAACCGTAGCCTTAGGCTTCAATCGTGTCATTGGAATAGCATTTTAATGGCATACTAGTTTGCGACGATTACGAATGTATGATTTATCTACCAAGGCACCCTGAACTTGAACAGAAAAGTTTTCTATACAAATAGGTAACAATAAACACAATAAAGATAAAAAATCATGCACCACAACAGATATCAAAAAATACGAGTACAACATAGGCGGCCTTATTGCTTAGGTACCAGTTTCTTCCATGCAACCGTTGGATGAAAGAATAATGCGTAATGGTAAGCGGGCTAGTGCAAAACGAAGAAAACTTTTATTCCAAATAACTACATATTTATAACATACCTAGCTTTTGCCCGCGGCTTCGCCCGCGTTAAATTCGGAATAACAAAATTATTCCGTTTCCGTTACCAGGAAAGTGGAGCCATCCACTTTCCTAGTAACGAAAACAGAATAATCTAAACACTGTAACACTGCTTCTTCTTTTTCTTTTTTAAGGCTTTAAGGGACGGTTTGCAAAAACTTCAATATGCAAGCTTTATTGTTTATGACAAATAGCCATCACACTTATTTTTAGCTTTCTACCTTGTAAACTGTTTAAACTTGTAAAAAAATATATGTATACATATATATCACTATACATAGGAATCCCCCGACGAAGTTTAAAGGTTTTGGAGTCCCCCCAATTTAAAGGTTTTGGGGTCAATTTTGTGGATATATATATATATTAACCTTTAAACCTTTATATATATATATATACTACTATACATAGGATTCCCTCCACACCTGAATCTATTTCCGAAAAAGCATGTATATATACAGTCCCTGGCCAAATTATTAGACGCATCACTGATTTTTCGTAGTTACCTATTTTAATAGCCTTTTTAGTGTAAAATAATGAGACAAACCTTAATTTTTATAGCTAAACCTTTTTGACTAATAGTATTCTTTACTTATTTAAAAAAAAACGTAACAATAATAAACAATAGTAGGTAGGTAGGTTTTGGTAGGGTTATGACAGCGAGAAGTCGCATTCATGTTTGATCATGATCCAATTGCGTGCGGGATTACTAACAGTGTGAATGTGTTTCAGTGTCGTTTTTGTATTTGAAACGTGACTTTTGACTTCTCGGGTGTTTATTTTGTTTAGAAATGTTATTAATGTGATTTTTTTTCGTTTTCTTATCTTTTAAGATGGGTAAAGTGGGGGACCTTTCACCACGCAAAAAAGCCGAAGTCAAGGCTCTCATTAATACAAAACTGTATTCAAACCGTGAAATTTCACGAAGATTGAAGCTGTCTGAAGCTAGTGTGCGACGTATTAAGAAAAAAGTTGAATCATGTGAAGATTTGAGTCCGAAAAGAAAAACCAAATGCGGCCGAAAACCGATTTTTACCCCAAGGTCAGAAAGATGTCTTAAGAAAATTTGCACAGAAAATAGATTTGCTACCACCAAATCGATTAAATCGCAGTTGGAAGATGCTCAGATAAATGCTTCTGAGCGTTCGCAGAAAATTAAATGACTTAGGATTTAAGGCCTGCCGACCAGCGAGAAAACCCAAACTAACAGCTGCAATGAAAGCCAAACGTTTGAAATGGGCTAAACAGTGGCGTGACAAGGATGTCGCTTTCTGGAGATCGGTAATTTATGCTGAATTATATTATTAATATATATACATACATATACAATAAATAGAATTCAGAATTGCCTTGTTTTAATATTTTTGTGAATTTTACAGGTCTGCTTCAGTGACGAAAGCACCTTTGAAATCTTAGCCAACAAAGCTCAATTTGTGCGTCGTCGTAAAGGTGAAAAATTTAATCCAGACTGCATCGTTCAGACTGTAAAGCACCCCACAAAAATCATGATTTGGTCTGTCATCAGCGGCAAGGGCACAGGGCGTCTGTACGTTGTGAAAGGCATCATGAGACAAGATCAGTACAAAGAAGTCTTGAGAACTCGACTGCTGCCACAGGTCAGAGAGTGGTTTCCAAATGGGGAACCATTCATTTTTATGCAAGATGGGGCACCTTGCCACACTGCCAGATCTATTAAAAGTTATTTGCAACAAGAAAATATCCCCTTGTTGGATTGGCCTGGCAACAGTCCCGACATGAATCCCATAGAAAATGTGTGGGAGCTCATAAAAAGGGAGGTGGCTAAAGAGCTCATCACAACAAAAACACAGCTCTTGGAAAAAATTATTCATGTGTGGAATCATCATCCTCAAATGCAGGAGACGGTCCAGTCTTGCATCGACAGCATGCCGGCCGGATTCAGGCTGTCATAGCTGCAAAAGGTGGAACTACAAAGTACTGAAGTTTATAAGTGTATTTCCATATTCTGTGTTGAAAATTAATAAAAATATATTTCCATTTAATATATAGTTTTATTTACATTCTAAACCTTTAAAAAAAGTAAACTATATATATCAGTTAAAATAATAGGTAATAACTATTCAAAGATGGAACACTACGAGCTGATAACTGAGATTTGCATAAAAATCAATAGTGCGTCTAATAATTTGGCCAGGACTGTATATATATCTCACTAATTACTTATCTAACTGTATCCCTTAAACATTCCTGACAATTGTGGTAGAGTGATTGGCTACCTGCTTTTGCATAATATGTATGGTTATATTTGACTCTATTTTTTCGATGAAGACATTTTGCTACATCTCCTGTGGCTCCTAATACTATTGGCACTACTTATGCATTTGTTTTCCATAAACGTGTAATTTCTGATTTTAAAAGATGATATTTACTAAACTTTTCAATTTCCTTTGGGCCGCTATTGTAGTATGTTTTGTTTTCTACTTTATTTATGTAAATAATGTCAGGTCTATTATGTCTCACTGTGATATCTGCCTGAACTGGCATCTCCCATAATATTTTCGCCGTCTCAGTTTCTTTCACTTGTGGTATTGTTAGGTGTTCTTTTCACCACAGATTGGTGGTTTCCATTTTGTGCTTTTTGAGGAGGGTCCAATAAAAATGTTGTACAATATTGTTGTGCCTCATGATATAGTAAGCACCTGCAATATATATATATATAAATATATAGTTTATTACATATTATTTTTTCTATAATTATTGATGATCTTAGTATATGTACTATCTATCTATTCAACCTATCGCAGTCCACTGTAGGACATAGGTCTCCCCCATTTTGCGCCAGATATCCCGGTCCTCCTTTTTCTCATCCAGCCTCCACCAGCGACCTTTCGCAAATCGTCGGTCCAACTATATATGTACTATCCATACTTCCATACTAATATTATAAATGTGAAAGAATCTCTGTCTGTCTGTCTGTTTGTTACGCTTTTACGCCTAAACGGCTGAACGGATATTATTGAAACTTGGTATGTTGATAGAAGTTAACCTAGAATAGGTTTAAGGCTACTTTTGGTCCCGTTTTCACCTGGCGCAAAATGGGGGACACCTATGTCCTACATTGGACTGCGATAGTTGAATAGATAGATAGTACATATTCTAAGATCATCAATAATTATAATTATAGAAAAAATAATATTTAATAAACTAATACATAAACTAACTAATGGAAAATAGGAGAAAGCGAACTACAATATACCTACAGCACAGGAATAAAAGTGAAAGAAAGTAAAGATCACATAAAGATTATTTGATTCAAGTAATGTTTTTATTAATTCGGCTCTTAACAGCCTCAAGAGACGGTGCACGACGAATGTCCTCAGGCAAGGAATTCCACAGCTTGATCGCTCGAATTGTGAAAGACCTCGCATATAAGTCAGTTTTGTGAGACAGTAGCTTATGCGTCAAGTTAGAGTTGGCAAGCAAATTGCGGACCAAGGTTGCAGAGTGAACATTAAAGCAATCTTTAAGATAAGGAGGGGTGTTAGGATGGGCAAGAATAGAGTAATGGAGGGAGAGCATGTGGCAATTCCTTCTACAGGCAATAGGCAGCCATTGAAGTTGGGACTTATAAAAGGAAACATGGTCATACTTGCGCAAGCCAAATATAAATCTAATACAGACATTTTGCAGACGTTCGAGCTGATAGATCAGGATAACAAACGTCTGCATAATCCAGTATAGGAATAGGAAGGAGAAGCGAATGTGCCAAACTGATTTTGGTTTTGGTCGGCAATAAATTCTTGAGACGCCTAAGAGACCCGTACGCGGCAAACACCTTCCTACTTACCTCTGATACCTGGTGATTCCATAAAGGAGAGTCATCAAACGTTACGCCCAGGTTTTTTACGGCTATAGGGAATAGGAGTTCCATCAAAGATGATCTGGGGTAACAAGTCATGCTTAATCCGGGCAATATACCAGTGGCTACCAATTATGATGGTCTGAGTTTTAGATGGATTTACCTTCAAGCTGAAGGTTAATCCATCTAAAACTATATAAATTTGGA
>PQWD01004981.1:0-29441 GCA_019425675.1 Leucinodes orbonalis | reverse complement strand
CATAAGCGTAATCATTTTGGTACGCAGAATATGATATGTATGTATGATACGATAGAATAGTGAATGCAGAACGCTAAGTAGTAGCCGTGGACTGTTGGATTGTTTTTGCTATCGATACGCTAAGAAGAAGACCGTGGACTCCACCGTTCCTGCGGGTGCAGTAAAGGCAAGTTAGACTGAATCTCTAATCAATGTCGATGGGAATCCGACTAGCACAGATAGACAACATTGGAGCCCTATGTGTAGTAATAATGAAGAGTGTGTGACAATTCGGGATAGCATTAGTAGTGAAAACATATTTAAGAGTAGCTACAATAAGCTTTAGTTTGATTTTTTTATTCCTTTAAATATTTTTATTTATCTGTCCAAAATTTGATCCATATTTTACAGAATATAAAATATATCATGTTGTTATAATAAAAACAAGTTCACAAATGAATGCTTTACAGAATCTCCAGTTATTTTGGAATTTCACTCTGTACCGTGTGTGAAATAGCATGGAATTTAATTTTAAAAGTTTGCAGGCACACAAATTAATGGAAATGTAGCCGGATATCGTTAGTTGTCAAAGGCAATTGGAATTTTATTTCGGCTTTTATGTTTGTGTCCGTAAGCGATTTCAGTGGTGCACTGTTCCCCATAAATCATATTTTTTGGTGTAGCAAAATTGCACATTCTTTATTTTTTTGTTCAAGGGTTAAAAAACGAATATGTTAAAATTGGGGACTATTTACAAAGTACAATGAAATTATTATTTTAAAATTTACACGTAACGCAAATTAGTTCCTGTTTAAAGCACGCAAACAAGAGGAAGTCTGGTGGTAAGTAGGTCGGGACAATAATTTATTGTTCTGAGGTAAGTAATCCCGTCGTCCAATGATATTCTGTACATATATAGGTAGACACGTCATCCGTACAGTTTGTACTCTTTTGTTTAGGTAAATGTGTTCGAAATTCTAAATATGTGTATGTGAGCTGTCACGGCATTCGGAACACTTTTTTCGATTGTTTTGTAAACATATCACGAATCCATACTTTTTCCATCATTGCCGTCGTCCAACAAAAGTTTATTTTTGAAGAAGCTAAAAATAAATTGCTAGCTATAAGAAATAGAAGAGCTTGAAGGAAATATATGGAAAGTGAAGGTTTGTTTTTAGCCAAGGTCACTAATTCATAATGTGCATTTCAAGCCGATATTTTGAGGTGTGTCTACTTTACATAAGACAAAATAACTAAAAAAGAATACAAATAATAACACTGATAATGGTTTCACAAGGTCTAAAAATATCTCAAACGAGAGAAGAGAAGAAAAACAAAAAACTACTGTAAAATGCAACTACATTTGAAACATTGTAACAGCAAGAAATTTAGATCACCCAGGGTATTTAATAAAATACTAGATCTGTGCGCATTTTAATTTTATTTATGTTATTGAAATTGTAAAGCAATAATTGTTATCATGTATCGTGATAACTAAACTTTGTTTTAACTTTATATAGGAATTAATTAATCAAATCCCTCACCAAATCGTCGATTTAGAAACATTAACCAAATTCCTTGTTATAAACATTTATTTATTGACAGTGTTCTCATATAATTTTTTGGTTCGAATTATAAGTTTTAAAACCGATGACATAGTCTCGCAAGTAGGTCTCCCACTGTATGTTAGCGACATTGAATTGGAATGTTGCACGGTCTGTTTCTGTTAAACTTTGATAAAGTCGCTTTACGTTACGGTCGACGAATAGAAATTGACGCCTCGTAAAATAATGTATGTGGGAGAATACTCTGGTCATTCTGTTTTGTGCCTTCACAAACCTGTGGACAAAGCACTGAGTTTAAACATTTTATTTTATTTTTTATGTTAATGTGTACAGGGTGGTCAAGACCTGATGGTAAGTGATACGCCTGAGTATGACAGAGCGTTATTGAAGGAGACCAACAACTGATAGTTAGTTATTATTCTCTGTCAATGCCGCACTGCGCCCGACACCAGAGACAACAGAAGCTACATTATCCTCATCCCGAAACACAAAAGCGCATAAGATTTCTGTTTTACGGGGCGATATCTGGCACTGGGATGGTACCTACCTATACGACTCTATAGGCATGTGCATATATGCATAGTCACCATTCTAGTTTTTCCGGTTCTCTATCACTTAGATAATGGTAAGGGTCTTAACATATTTCAATAACATTATAGTCTGTTTAAAATGTAATTATAATGGGTTTTTATTTTTGAGTTAATTTCTGTTGGATGCAGATATACGTGTAAGAATAAACGTGAAAGAGCTCTCAGCAAAAAATTTTTTTTTCGTTTTTCGTTTATATGACATGTCAAATGTCATACACCTATATAATTTTTATTGAACATTTTAGACTTTAAATAAGGCTTTTATAATACAAAATTGGTTTATTCTATAAAAAAATATATATCACACGAATAACAAAACATACGCCTATTGCATAATATTTGTTTCTTTGGTGTACCAGAATAAAAATGTTATATCAATTGGCCGCTCACGTTTATTCTTTCCTTCGAGCAATAAACTCTTACACGATTAATGACTCGATCACTTTAACACTTACATACGTGTCTTTATCTTAACAAATATGAAAAAGCACCAAAATATATAAGAATAATCGTTAAGATGGCCAGGGCACGGCTCAGTAAAAAACATTTACGCTGAATAAATGTGAAAAATTTCACTACACTTGGTTGTGTTTCACGTCTCACAAGAATAAACGTGCAAGAATACAATACTGTCAAAAGGGCACAAATCTTTCACAAGAATAATAAAGAGATAAGGTTTTTTTTTTCAAAAATATAGAAAGCTGTTAATATTTTTTTATAATAAATATATGAGCTGAAGGATATTTTTTTGACCTTTAATTTGATACATAATATTTATAACATTATAATTATCTATTTGTTAAGAATTAAAAGTTACATGATTTTATTTTTTCCTGTAAAGTTGTCGTTTTCGATTGCACGTTTATTCGTCGGGGCCATCGAAATGTTCATTTTTACTTCGCAAATAACTTGGTATTGGACGGATATTTAAAGTGTGATAAAAAAAACCACAATTTCCGTTTTAAACACCACTCTTTGTGCTAAGTCAACAACGAAAAGGACGGGCCAATTTAAATATTTGTAGCAAGCAATAATTTTAACAGTATCTTTTTGTTCCGTGTTGATCTGGCGTTCTATACCCGCATATACTAAATATTATCATGGACAATGCTTGTTCTAATTTGTGTCATTTTCTAAATTGGAATTGTTTATATCATCACCATTAGAGCCTTCTATGTCCACTGCTGAATAAGGCCTCCCTTAATGATTTCCACGCGGACCGAGTCACCATCTTAAAAATGCTACCAGGTTGATATGTTTTTATAACATAGTAATAAAAGCTAGAATGTTACGAGTAATCTAGTGTCTGCATAACACTAGATTTTCTATTGTTTTTTTTTGTTACAAGGATTTTCTCTTCAGATTTTGTAAGTAGAACTAACTCAAATACACTGGAGCATACCATCAAACAACGAACGAGTCATTGACGATTTTGCCTGCACTATTGAAGTAGCGTGACAAATTGTTATCTAAAATTTATATAAACATACAACACTAATAACGATCTAAACAAGAAGACCAGACACCAGACAGGTGTGGATTATATTTTGTTGATGAAGCAAGACAAACACAAATTCCTTAAGAACGCTCTAGCATTGCTAACTTAGATTATATTTATAATGAGAAAATAAAACAATCTTAAGTTTAATATTGTATGACAATATTAAACTTAAGATTGTTTTATTCATACTTTACCTTTTTTCCTTGCCAAGTAGCCAGAGAAATATATCTATCACATATGCTGGGATTGTATGCAAGAAAAATGACAATATTGCGTAGCTAATGTAATCCCGTCTTACAGTGAATATTTTATTGTTAGTGGTGCCCTCTGAAATTAAAGGTTTATTTTCTAGTACATAGAAATAATAAAAGCTGTCACTTTGTGAATAATTCATTACCTACAATCCTACATCTGTGGTAAAATATGTTTATGATATCATTGTGTCGTAAGAAATAAGTATATTCTGGGTAAATTTGGACTCGCAGGATATTTTCTGAATAACAAGAAACGACATTGTAGATATTTTTTTATAAAGTTTCTTTATTTTTACCGCACTTTTTTATTAATTTTCTGCATGGCCTTGCGGTAAACTCGAAGAGAATGCCTCTAGGCATTAAGCTCGCCCTTGTACTGTTTTTTTATAGTGCATAAAGTTTAAATAAATAAATACAAAGAAAAATATGATGATGACGACTTCGCACGCATGGAATACTTACTTTGGGCTAACACTTACTTTAACCCGGGACTTTTATCATCATCATCATCAGCTCATTAAACGTCCCCGCCGAGGGGCACGAGCCTACCCATATGGGGTGATTAGGCCTTAGTCGTCCACGCGGGCCCAGTGCCGGTTGGACGACTTCACGCACAACCTTTGAATCTCTTCGCAGGTTTCCTCACGATGTTTTCCTTCACCGTAAGAGCATCGATAACGTACATATAATTTCGGAAATTCGAAAACACATTGGTACGTGACCGGATTTGATAAGGACTGTAGCCCTCCCGGTAAGAGGACTACAGTCCTTATCATTAAGATTCCGACGCTACACTTTATGGTGAGATAAAACTGCGATATCTCCTAAGATATTCATTTAAATCGAATGATGTTAGACAATTTTGTTTTAACTTAAATACTTGTGATGGATAACGTATAAATAATACCTAATTTATAATGTTGATTAAACACCTTCGAGAATAAAAATAGGTCATAAAAAAGGTTATGGTGAGCTAACCGTAAAAGATAGACATCTGTTGTTGTGGACTTTCTTTAGAACTTTAAAGGGAAATAATATATATCAAATAAATGATTTTTGTGAATACGAAATATATCTCCCAATTTTAAAATATGTTTTGTAGGTGCTCCAATTGCCAATACTTCTACGGAATATTAATAAACGATAATTAATATTACTATACGGAAGACCAGCGTCATTCATCACCATGGCTTTTGCTTAGTAGTATACCTTTTCTGTGTCTTTAGATTTATGTTTTTATGTTTAAGGTAACATTGAGTAATGTCACAGAATAAACATTTCTTTTTTTTTAATTAGTCTTAGCGATATTATATCGCCGTACTTGATAATTAGGCTGTCTAACACTGAAACACATTATCCACCAGTTGTTCCTGAGATTAGCGCGTGAAGCAATAAAACGAACAAAATTTTCAGTTTTTAAATAATAGTATAGATACACAGGGCTTTAGCAGTTTTCTTTTGGTGAAAGAAAAAGCCATGCTTACGTTCAATGATGATATAACTGGGCAATTTCCATTACCAAACCCAATACAAAAATGTGCAAGTCAGATGACGTGATAGCCAAACGTGACTTTTAAACCTCTTTAAAAGATTACAAAATGTTATAACAGTATACTTCAGTTTAATTCTGATGATATAAAATTGGTACTCACTTCTGGGATGTTTCATATTTTGATCTAAACATATCGAAAGAAAATTTCCTAGTTCAATAGGATTTTGCAAGCCTGAACAAAAATTAAAAACCTTCAGCTCGTTAGCGCCTTGTAACCTGCACATAGATAAAAAATATAAGAATAAACCCTTTCCACACAGCATAGCGTTGGCGAAATTGGGCCGTAACGCTGGCCCAATGCGAATTGGTGGTTGTTGACGAATACTTTCCTATGATAGTCATCATCAGCTCATTATATATCTCCACCAAGGGGCACAAGCCTACCCGTAAAGGGTGATTAGCTCTTAGACGTTCACGCGAGCCCAGTGGAGAGTAAAAGACTTCACGCACAACTCTTGAATCTCTTCGCAGGCATGCGCAGATTTCATCACGATGTTTTCCTTCATCGTAAGAGCATCGGGTAAACGTACATATAACTTCGAAAACACATTGGTACGTGGCGGGATTTGATTCTGCAACCTCCAGATTGGAAGGCAACAATTCACACCAATGCACCAATGAGCCACCGACGCTCTCCTGACAAAATAATTTATAATTTTTCTAGTAACTATTCCAAAGCTAGTCAGTAAGTAAGTATTGCTTGACTACTTCACATACTTTATTACGATCAGAAACTTCGTATTTGCATCTCTTCCATGACGGTTCCACGGCGAAGCCATACATATTTACTGATATGTAAATTTTGTTTCGGTTTTTTTAAGAGTTTTAGAACACTCTTACGGTGAAGGAAAACATTGTGAGGAAACTTGCGTACGCCTACTTAGAATTTAAAAAGGTTGTGCGTGAAGTCGGCCATCCGCGAGGACGACTAAGAGCAGTACACCCTAGACGGATAGGCTCGTGCCTCTCGGCGGGGACGTTATAATTAGCTGATAATGATGATGATGCCAAAGAGCTCTAAATTTTCTAAATACCTTCTTTTATGAGTATCCCAAGCTGATGCTATCAGCATATTAACGACATAATCCACAGGCACGATGTCGAACACTATATCGGGCTCGCCGTGCCAGCACAGCCAAAACCCTCGGCTGGCAGCCTCTACGATACTAGTGGGGCCGTTCCAGCTCGTTATCCAACCAGGAGTAGGTTCTTCAACCGCTGACAATACTAGAACCATCCACTTTAATCAGCCCATATCGTCCCACTGTAGGGTACAAGACAACATTTAGGTAGCTTATCTACCTCAATGCATTGATGACCTGCTTAAGTTAGTGGCACATGAATGTCAACTACTAGGGATCGCCGCGTGAAAATTATAAGGGAAGGCCTTCGTTCACCAGTGAACATTTAAGGCTGTAATCAGTGGCGTGCCCAGAGATTATTTTTGAATGAGCCATTGAATGTCACACATTATACAAAATCTTATAGCTATTGACATAACTGGGTATAAGAGACCGTACGTGTGGGGTGACGAGCACAGGGTAGTATTGATGGGAATCCGATTCCTATTTACTTTCATTGTTTACTTACATCGCAGATGTCATTAATTTTTATTAATGTCAGCGAATCGTGGAAACTAAAGTTAATAATACTGCGTTACTTATTAGAGCTCTCGATTTTCCGTCATAAAGCTAGAACGATTTACATTTTTTTAAAATAATATGGTAAATATATCTTACCAATCGAAGGCCGCACTATTGCTGTTGGTAACGTATGCGTATACTTCAGGATCAATTCTTCTGATAGAGCTTTAGAATATGCGTACGTATTTGGACGCCCATCTGCGAATAAGAATGGTATTTTAGTGACATAGGAGACAATAATCATTCACAGTGGCGTGCACTCCATATTTGTAAATAAGCAGTACATACCCTGTGCATCCAGACAACTCGGAATAACGCTAACATATTAAATGATTCCCACTTATTCACCCATTTTCCTCTACAGATTTGAAACCATAGGCGATCTGCTGTCATCAACAGCACTCAACTTGATAAAAATATAAATTATTGATTGTTTTTGCCATGAGTATCACCTACTTTGCATACCCTACTCATAATCTCAGTGCACGCCACCGACATTCAATATACCTAAATAATCATGAAGCCCCATTGAGCCTTAAATAAGTTCTTTCTTTCAAATAAGCATACTTTTTACATAATTTTTCAAACCATAATGTCACTGTGAAGTAGTCGATCGTCAAAACATTTTGTCGTTTGCTATTTTTTTTGACCAAATAAACAAAGTTGATTTAACTTGGTGGCAGAGTCGGTACTGAGTCGTCTAGGTAAGTAAGTAAATACTACTACAGTGCCAGGTATCATCCCGTGATATGTTAGTGTTTTGCACTTTTGTGTTTCGGGTTGAGGGCATTGTAGCTAGTGAAATTATCGGGTATAAGAGACATAACATCGGTTGTCTCGGGTGTCGGGCGCAGTGCGGCATTGATGGAGGATAATAACTGTCTATCAGTTATTGATCTCCTTCAATGCCGATCAGTCATAGTCAGGCGTATCACTTACCATCAGCTGAGCATCCAGACCGTCATGTACACTTAAAACATAAGAAAAGCCATTCCAATAGTTGTGAGATCTTAGTTTTGTGTGATTGTTAACCATTTTTTTTCGGACTGACAACTGCTGTTCGCCCCATTCGGCCTCTAAAGCTTCACCGGGTATTTAATAATAATAATAATCTTTATTTTCTCACTCTCTTCTCTTTACTTTCTCTCTCCTTCTTTCAATTGGCGAGCGCAGATGGCTCCAGTCTTAAAAATTTACACATGGAGCCTAAAGGCGTTATCATCATTATCATCATAACAACCTTAAATGTCCACTGCTGAACAAAGGCCTCCCCTAATGATTTCCACGCGGACCGATCCCTGCTACCCACTACCTAAAGGCGTACAAGAGTGGGATTTAAACATCGGCTTAGGGCGTTACGGTCAGGGCTAGATAACTTCGTTTATGTTTGGGGAGAAAAGCGGCCTGGCACATGCCGGAATAGGGAGCGATCGTTAACCATTAGTCAACACGCGCCATTGAACCCTTATGGTTTGTTTTAATATTATTTAAGATGCAGAGATGCATCAGAAAGATAAGGATTATTATTATAAACTTACCCAAAAACATTTTTTCTACGCCTTTATGTTCAACATCCATTATATCATAAAGTGTCTCCAAAGATAATTGAGTTTCATAAACTTTCTCGTCAATTATGTCTTTGTTGCAATTACTGTAAGCACTCGATATGTACACAAATGCCTGTAAGGATATTGAAAATATTTACAATTTTGTGAAAATATTCTTTGGATTCTCTTTTGGCGTTAATACGTGTATTCATGGGTATCAGTATTATAGTAATTACCTATTTTAAACTTTGAGTATTAATGGTAATCAAAATGAAACGTCTTGATCAAAGGGTCAAGTAGGGTGATATATACAAAAGTTATTACATTAAGTGTATGGTAAGGAAGACAAAACATATCTAACTGTATTTGTTGTTTTTTTACGCACGAATACATAATTATTTAAACGCCTGACGTTTAAATTAGCAAAAACGCTAGAGAATGCACATATTTCCGTAGGCGCTTACGAGTAATTTGTCTTTTCGAGGCATTATATATATATATATATGAATTTAAATATATATATATATATATATATGAATTTAAATATATATATATATATATATATGAATTATATATATATATATATATATATATATATATATATATATATAATGTTTGGACTCTGCTAATGTAATACGTAAACAGTACATAATATAAAGTGTTACGAAAGCGATGAATGAGAGTGTAATATAAAATTATACTACACTCTAACTACTACACTACACTACTAATATAATATTATATTACACTCTCATTCATCGCTTTCATACAAAAACTGCTGACATACAACATTCGTACTTGCAATGTGTCTTTATAGGAACAACACCAGCGTACCTAGCTCTAAAAAATTTACCTTTAAAATTATTAATACTATGTAAAAAGTTTCGTGAGGTCTAACTCAAAATTGCTTAATTTATTCCTTAGTTGGATTTCAATACTCACAGTTAGATGTTTTATTTTCATACATATTTTCAAAAGTACTTCTGTTGAAGTTGTATTCGTCCGGACGGCGTTACCTAACGTCATATTGAAAACAATGCTTGCAGCTGCATGAAAGACAATTGACACCTAAACAAAAATATAAATTAATATGATGGGATCTATGATGATAATTCAGTACCTATTATTACATTCTATTATATTATAATTCATTTTCATCATCATCCTATATCGCCTAGTGTTGTCGAACTATCGATGGTATCTTAGTCAATTTGACAATAAGCTAGGATAGTATCGAAAATATGCTTCTGTATCAATAGTTTTTACTTTTGCGGGGCTATCGATAGTATCGATACGATTTCTTATGACTATTGTCAAAACTATCGATAGTATTGATAATATCGATAGGCCTATCGACAGTTACGCTTTAACCTAACTATCGATAGTGGACTATCGAGCAGCAACACTATTCTCACAGGCTTTCCCAAAAATCATGGCTATGGAAAGTTTGAGCTGAGATCCACACCGCGGGCCAAGTGGGATGTGGGGGTAAACTCACCAGGATTTACAGCTACTATCTTAAGATCACAGACATCCGAATATACAATGAGACTGGACAAGCCGTCAAGTTTATAGGCAGTCCTAGTGTCGCAATTTCTTTTCGGTTCTTACCTGTGAAAAGTTATTATATTTCTTGGTAAATTTACTGATTTATTGCGATGATGGCATGTTACAATTGTACAGGATGACATTTTGGGAAAAAACGGTAATTTCTTCTAATATTCGTGCGTCTTGACTCGTCTCACAGAGCGTAAACTGGCAGCCAGTGTATGCTCGTTGAGCTTACATTTGTCGCACTTAATAACGCGGCTTGCCCCATCTCCTGTATTGGGAAATCTGTGCTTAAGATAGTAGCCGGGACTGACGGCTTACCGTGCTTAGAAATAAGGTATCTTTCATTGAGATATCCTACTCAAACCGGGAAAAATATCACAAATTTACTCAAACTATGTGGTCGTCCTGCGGGATTGGAATCCACAACTCCCGCCTTGAACTCAGAAACATTGTTATCAATTAGACATCGATTAAAATTGAACTTGCTGTAAAAGTTGTCAAATTCATAAAACTATAAATATTTTAAAAAATACTATCAGATCAAAGATTCAATTCAATAAAAGAGACTTTAATATAACTGATGATTAATTATTTAGTTAAGTATAAGAGTAATCACACGTTACCTCATTTTGCAGTATCTGAAGATCAGATTCATAAATTCCAAGATTGTCTTCAAGTAAATTACCACCAATCGGTATGATCTTTTTGATTGCTTCAGGATTATGTTCTTTTATCCTACAGAACGCCTAAAATTTTATATCACAATTCAATTAATGAAATCGATTATTTGCTCGTACACAATAACTTAGATTTGTCCATAGTTATATTATTGTTTGAATAACTTGAACGAGAGGAAATAGGTGTTAAGAATCTAGGGAGTTACCCCATCCCATACTTTAAATGAGACAAATAAGGACATCAGTTACATCCACGGAGCAAGAACGCACCATCAGCTACTGACTGCAACATTATTAGCAGCACCATCACTACCATCAGTGAGTGATGAGCAAGTTTCAATTTTACGCCTTTATTATTACTTTTGATAGCTTTTTGAATAGTTAACTCTGGAGTAGCGTTATCCTACTAATTTACGGATGCAAAAGTTTCTATGAATGTAGGCACTTCTACTTGATGGATTTTAATAAAATTTTAAAATAAAAACATCTAATGTCCCTGAATTCTGCAAGGAACTAGAAATTAGCCGAAGTAGTCGATGCGCACTGTTAATTAATTTATATATATTGAACAAAGGTTTTCTGATATCGGTAGTTTATGCTAGTTTTGAAAAATAGAACGGGTTTACCGGCGTGTTGAAAGTTTTTGCCAATTTTTCTTCTATTGTTATGTCATTTGATCGCCTTACTAAAATATAAATATTCTTGATTCCTGTACAGCTGAATAGCAACTTTTCCAGCAATACCTGAAAGAAATATATAGTGTTTGATGAAAAATTTTATTTAAAATTATATAATCAATTAAGTTATATTATAAATCTCTGAAGGCCTAAATTTGACATGGGCAAATTTGAAACTTAATTTTTTATGCTATAAATATTTACGTTTTTTTATACAATTTCTTAAGGCTCAACGAGAATTCTCGTTTATAATAGAACTGGAAGAAAAAAAATCACTTGAAAACTTTACCGTTCCAAGAAATCCTGTTGCTCCTGTTACAAAAATAGACCTGCCTTCATAAAACGCTAGAATAGGCGACTTTACCATGGTGAATGCGCGATTTGAAGAAGCGTCTGATTTCACATTATATTCTGGAATACATTTGTACATTGTAAACAAAGATAATACTTACATCAAAGCGCACAATGATAAAGTTAGTAGAAAGATATTTCCTCGGTTTTGAACACACATAGAGTTGGTTTCCGTTGTACCAGAAAGTTCATATTTGGAGGATATGCTATCATTAATAGACCTATTAAAAATGCAAAGTCACAATCGTATACCTCTAATTTAGTGTGTGGCCGAAGTTTATTATAAAACCCACAAAAATATTCATAAACTTGTAACTATCCCCTTCCCCCAAATCTCCTAAAATGCGAAAGGGCAGGGGGGAGTATAATATGAGACTTCCAACAATTTTATGAATTAGGACATAATATTTTACACGGGAATGTACCAAAAACATTTCATATAAAATGTTGCCAAAATAATAAATTTTGAAGTAAGGCCGTGTAGATTCAGAAGCTTGGCTCTACTTGAGATCTGATTTCATTTTCACAGGGCAAGTCTTATAGATAGATACAACTCCTTATTGCACACAAACAGTCACAATAATTACCAAAACAAAATGTAATTTAGGCGGTCTTATCGCTTGAAGCGATTTCTTCCAGACCTCTGTGGTCTCAGCAACATTTTACATGAATTTTTTTTCGTGGGATTCTATTTCCCTTGAAAACGAACGTAAGGGACCTAATATAAGATAAATAACTTTAAAAACGTGTGCTCAGATTCATCATTATTATCATTGTAAAATAATATGTCCGCTGCTAAATGAGGACTTACGGACTTCCACGTGGATCTATGTCTAGCCGATTACATCCATCTGCTACCTGATATCGTTACTTCACTCATTGATCCATTGGAAGGGGATAAAAATATTAAGAAATAAAATATTTCAGCTAAAGAATTGATATATTTGTAAATGCATAAAAATGAATGAGCACATATTCAAAATTGTATTTAATTACTTTATCCATTCTAGTCGCATCCGTACTAATAGTGTCATATAACATGTGCACTGTGTTATATGAGATATACTTAGACCCTATAGCATCTCAACAACTCATGTGGTGTCTCGACCACTGCAAAGTTTGTATTTTCTGAGCTACCTCAAGGAGTTCGCCATCCACCAATTACGGTTCTGGCACGAAAATTCACGTTGTGCATTATTATTAAACAAAATCATACTTTCAGCAGAAAAGCCAACGTATTCTTTCAGTTAATATACGAAAGTACTTACTTGATAAATTATCCCTTGGTTTTTGGGAATCAAATAGACTGGACGCGGGAACAATGTTTTCGATCTCGGATTTAAACTGTTTAGACATATTCGAGAGTCTATACACAGTTGTGTTGCGTATTGTAGCTGTGAACACAACGAGGTTCTCAGAATAAATCAGTATGATTGTATACACATGCACACACATACAAACAGATATAACAGACAAGAAATATATATGTGTAAATGTATGATGTATATGTAAATTACATAATGTTATGTTTGTAGCAGAACAAAACAAAAGAATAATTTAAGAACTAATGTATGCATTCATCCGACCTACACTTACCTAAAGTGTAAACAGGATGAAACATGTTAATACGAGGGTCAAGTAAAAAAAAAGGTTCCCAACACTGTACACTCGCCGCGCGACATGATATGAGAAATCTGGCAACACCGCCGTGTTCCTTGGTTCCCGCGCTTTATTCTCTCACCCGAACGAAGTCAGTACGACGCTCAGTGCCGGCCTGACAGCCATCCGAGATGGAGCCCCCAATCGCTGTCACCGCCAGGTGTGAGATTCGATCAGTTATCCGTTTTTTACACGCAAAAAAGGTAAAACCTATTGAAATTCATAGGCAGTTGCAAGAAGTGTATGGCGAAGCTTGCATCAGCGTTCAACACGTCCGCAAATGGTGTAGGGAGTTCTCCGAAGGACGCACAGACGTCCACGACGAGGAAAGGAGCGGGAGGCCATCGGAATCCGTCGAAGTCGTGGCGAAGATCGAGCGCATTCTCCTCGAGGATCGGCGAGTAACGCTTCGGGAGCTGGCTGCCCAAGTTCCTGAAGTCTGTGAAAAAAACAATTGACAACGTTTTGACGGAAAAACTGGGTTATCGCAAGGCGTGTGCGCGATGGCATGTTTCCCGGAAGACCCTTGCCTTAATCGAGAAATTCGGCTGGGATGTGGTTGAACAAGCCCCCTACAGCCCTGATGTTACTCCTAGCGACTTTCACTTGTTACCAAAATTGAAACAACACTTGGGTGGACAACGCTTCAGATCGGACGAAGAGGTACAGGAAGCGGTCACAAACTTCCTCAACGGCCTGGCGGCGGAGTTCTTCGAAGAGGGTTTTCAAAAGTGGATAACTCGTCAGCAAAAATGTATAGAAAAATCTGGCGACTATGTAGAAAAATAGTTTAAAGTACAAGCTTTCAGATGGTGTACTCCTCGATTATAATAAAAAATGCGTAACACCAGAAAAAATGTGGGAACCTTATTTTTTACTTGACCCTCGTATCATACATGAAAATAATCATGTTTTTATATTTTTTGTAATACATTCTATTTGATAATAAGATAAGACCAACAAAATGTTATGAAAATAGTATATTAGTGTTAAATAAAAATTTAGTCTTGAAGGTATGCTCGAACTTTCATGGATTCTCGAATATAGATAACTAGCTTTTGCCCGCGGCTTCACCCGCGTTAAATTCGGGATAACATGCCTCACTTTCCTGGTAACGAAAACAAAATAATTTGAACACTGCAACATTGCTTCTTCTTCTTCTTATTCGCTTCGCAAACCAATTTTTGATGTTCACCTTAAAAACTGGGAAAAGTCAAATATAAATGACCCCTTATTTAAGGCTTCAAGGGCCGATTAGCAAAAACTTAAATATGCAAGATTTATTATTCGTGACAAATAGCCCACATACTTATTTTTAGTTTTCTACCGTGTAAACTGTGATAACCCCCATTACCGAAAAAAAAATTATATATACGTATTCATATATATCACTAAACTTAGGAATCCCCTCCCCCTAACTCTAAAGGTTTACATTTTTGTAACATATATATGTATATATATATACTGAAAAAAGTCCGGTATAAGATCCCCCCTTTCCATCTCTTTAAGGCTCTTGGGGCCGATTTCCGAAAAAGGAAAAATTAGAAATTTATTGTTTGTGACTTACAGCCCTCATACCAATTTTTACCTTTCTACCTTCAAAACTGAGAAAAATCGGATATCCTCCCGTATTTTAAGGGTTTTGGGTGGAATTTGAAAAACAAAATTATTATTATGCTGTATTTTTTCGTTTCTGACAAATTATCCGCATACCAAATTTTAGCGTCGTACTACAAAATTGCGGAATGTTCCATACACACTTCCAACCCCCATTTTGGGGAAGTGGGGGGTTAAAACGGGTAAATAAAAAGTAGCCTTAAACCTATTCTAGGTTACCTTCTATCAACATACCAAGTTTCAATAAAATCTATCTTAAAACTGCGAAAAATCGGATATGATACTTCCTCCCCTATTTGAAGGGTTGGGGGGTGGATTATTGAAAAAAAAGTTATGCCATATTTTTGTGTTTCTCAAAAATATTCCGCATACAAAATTTCAGCGTCGTACTACAAAAATTGCGGAATGTTCCATACAAAGTTCCAACCCCCATTTTAGGGAAGTGGGGGTGAAAACGGAACAAAAAGTAGCCTAAACCTATTCTAGGTTACCTTCTATCAACATACCAAGTTTCAATAAATCCGTTCAGCCGTTTAGCGTCAAGCGTAACAACAGACAGACAGACAGAAAGACAGACAGACAGAAAGACAGACAGAGATACTTTCACATTTATAATATTAGTATGGATTTTACAGTCGAACAACATGAACTAATAGGAAGCTCGAATAAAAGTTTCACTAATGAATTGGAAATCCTTTAGATTATTCGATCTTAATAGGTTTATTTTTTTTAATTCCTACGTGAATTACAATCGGAATACCATAGAAAATGATTTCAATTTATTTGAACTCCAAAATAAATTCCACTTACGAGTAAAATCATAGCGAAACATATGTTGTAAATAGCTTGGTAGTTTAAAATTAACTTCCCAAAAACAAATATTACAGCGTCAAATTAAAATAAATAAACTCGTAGTATGAATAGCTTATAAAATTATTATAAGATTATTTAAAAATACCTAAATATGCAAAACTTACATAGTCTTTTGCAGATCTGACATCGGGAAAACGTTGGCTGCTGTATCGTTTATATTTATTTTCCTAACAAAGTTGCAACAGCGAAGGTTAATTGAAGATCGTTAAATTTGACTGTTATAACATTTGGCCTCTTCAAGTTTATGATAGGTATAACATTATTGACGGTAAAATTTAGTTGTTCAAATGTATTGCCCAGGTTCGACCTTGTCAAGTTTCAAAGGATTTTTTCATGGCATTTACTCTCTCCCCGCACAATTAACCGCCCATTTAATTTTCTCACCACTCAGTTTGTTTATGTTTATTGTGGTTTCTCTTTTACTTTCTTACTTTTTTTTGTATTTTGTTAAATGGGTTCTTTAGCAACAAATTAAATATTTCTATCCTTTTTATCATCAGCGTCCAGGCATGTATTTGCGTGTCAGGGTCTATATTGAGTGAAGTCCTGTTTGGCACTAGACTTTAAAATTTTCTGTAATCTGTTGTTGTTTTGATGTTGTGCCAAATAAATCTTTCTTTCTTATTTCGATTGAAAAACTAGTATCAATGAAGCATTTTCGGCAATAATTGACTTACAAAATGTTTGACATTTTGCCAGTAACGTCATAACGTTACTGCTACATCATATTGTTCCCCTTTCGTGTTATTTTTTACGATTGTGTGCGAATATTATTTAATTCGAGTTTTTAGTGTAATTATTAGCTTAGATCAGCGGCATATGCGATTAGGAAATAAGACTCTAGACAGATCAGATATTGAAACAGCAAGATTGGTATTTTTAGTTATTTTCACAGTGTAATTTCATACGGCATGTTGCTGGGATGCAGCTGCTGACATTCAAACCATTTTTGTACTGCAAAAAAGAGCAGTTCGCGCTATTCACCAACTTAAACACTGTGATTATCTTAGAGAACTTTTCAAAGAAATTAGTATAATGATAGTAGCATCACAATATGTTTATGAGAATTTAATGTACGTGCGTAAAAATATTCATATGTTTGATAAAAACTGTGATCTTCACAGTCTCAACACTAGAAATAGAAACAAACTTGCTGTACCAAATCTTCGGCTACACAAAGTAGGTAAATCTTTTGTTATTGTATAAAGTATTTTAATAAAGTACCACAAAATATTGTCAATCTTCCTTTACTTAAGTTTAAAGTTATAATTAAATGTACCCTTTTGATAAAGTATAACAGTGTTAACGACTATTTAGCTGATAACATTATTTGGTCTTAATGAGCTCGCATTGTTTCCATGTAAAATAAAGTTATTGAGATGATATATAGAATTATACAAATTAGACATATGACAGCAATGCAAAATACCTATGGTAAAAACCAATAGTGTTATATAAATTTTGACACGAAATGAGAACCATGTAAACCCCATTTTTTTTTAAAGAGTAACTACACGAGTTTCTCGTCGGTATATTCTCGGTAGGTAACAACCTCCCGAAACGGTGGTAGATTCATTAAAAATAACTTCTTGACGATTCATGTCATGTAATAATTTATTTGAATAAACATTTTTGAGTTTGAGTTATTATTATTTTGAGTGAATAAATGATACTCGATGCAACTGGTGCTGCTAAGTATAGACCTAGCATCAAATAAAGCTACTGCCCTAGCTTTATTTGATGCTAGATATACCTAACGTCGCGCCCCTTGTACGCTTGATATACGGTGAAAGATGCCACTAAACCTTTCCAGGAGACTGATTTATACACGAGGAGCTATATCAAGGCGACTCGGTACACATCGCTTAAGATACGGCTTTGTTGTCAGAAACGTGTTAGTTAAATCGCACTTTGGAACTGTATTGAATCGCGTACACGTCGTCTGAGTAAGTGATGTCAGATAAGTGAACGTATCTTTGAAAGAAGATTGACTGGAAGGTGTCCGAAGGTTTTCCGTTGTTCTCCCGCTCCACAACTCTTCCACAGCCTCGTAGAACAAGTCTTGCCTTTACGCGGGAATATGATGATTGGCATATGGGGGGATGGAAGATCGTATTGTTCTCAGACGAGAGCAGAATATCCTTAAGAGGTTCAGATTGACGTCAGCGTGCTTACGGGTGCGCAAAATAACGGTTTTCTCCCTGCGCAGTAATCGAAACCGTGATTGTTATCCGGAAGGGGCTCGTACTGACCTTGTGATGTCAGATATGTCAGAGGCAGTGTAACCACTCAAATATACGTGAAGGAAGTCTTACAAGATTGTGTCACGCCTTTTCCGTTCATGCACGACAATGCTCGAGGCCATACCGCAAGTTCCATCGCTTAATAACCCGACGAAGTCAGGATTCAAGTTTCACTGAGGTCGGCACACAGTTTAGATCTTAACTCAACTTAACACATTTGGTTTAACGTGGTTTGACTTAAGAAGACGTGTCCGAGCATGAGTATCAGCCCATACAACTTTAAAAGAGCTCAAAGTGACTGCAGTAGAAGAGTGGCACAATATCCCTCAGTCTGAAAATTCATAAATAAATGCAATATATTTCTGGGTATCTAAATAGTTAATTTTCGAACCAAGTGGAACCAAAATGGTGCAATGAACTATACGAGTAGAAATTTTAAAGTGCTATTGAAATAAAAAGTGATCGTTGCTTTAAAATAACATTATAATTAATCAAACAAAGAGATTCATTGTATAGCATAAAATAATTATTACATTATTGTTGTTTAAAAAACAACACGTGATAATGGCTAATATCTATTCTAAAGGTTAATTATTCTATGATAATATGAGTAAGATGATGACAAATACATTCCCATCTGCCGTCATTTCTATGACGTCACCCGCTGGCCATGTTTAAAGATTGTTCCAAAATTCTTAAATTCGGCTAATAAGCCCTCGGAACAGCGGTCCACTGTCACTGTTTAAGCAAGTGTGATTGGTGCTCAGGTTAGTCTATAGCTCATATTGTTCAATGCTAATAAAATTCGCCTCTAAAGAGTTCACTTTATTCAATTTGTGATGTTTTTTTTTCAAGAAGATTAACCTTACTTATAATATTGACCAAACCAATATTAAAAAATAATATTACCAAATAAAAACTAAATACAATTAATGGAACTAAACTCAATTGAGTACATAAATAAAGGGTTATAGTGCATTATTGCAGAAACCGGATCCATTGGAGAATTAACATATAGAGTTACGTCTAATCATAGTTCGTTGACCAGATAAGGCGTTAAGGCAGGAAGCCTTTACGAGTTCAGTTTAACTAGTTAGGATTAAAGCTATCAGTAAACTAGCATAATACACCTTTGTGAACAAGTCATCTTTATCAGTATTCATACACGGATACGGATATACTACGAGTACTCGTAGATTCGAATTATATTTTAAAAGCTTGTATTGTTCATTTTATTTGCCAGAGAAAAATCATGTGGATGTCTCTGAGCTCGAGGAACTAACTCTCTGAGCCCTATATAGAGAGAGAATGGCAGCGGAAATTCAAAAAACAGGGAGATAGAGAAGTTAATCGAGAGCCAATCTGTAGCGGATGATGAGGTTGCGCCAAATGATGAAGTTATTTCGGGGTTCCGAGTGGACGTCGACTGTCGGACGTTCTAAATGCTGAAGGAATGCCGTTAAAACAGACCTGCAAGAACTCCTATGGCAAACTCCTAAGTACTCAAACTCAAAGTGTATTGTTCATGTTGTCCTGATTTTGAATTCGGAAAGTGATCGTTACCTAGGTGGTCACTATCAAAACCGTGAACCTGAAAGAAAAAGTACCTAAGTACTTTTATCTTACAAAGTACGCTCACCTGGTGTAAGTGATTAGCCTGATCTTGGTACAGATTATTAACCATCAATGCCACACTGCGCCTGTCACCCAAAACAATAGATGTTAGGATTTTTATATCCGATAATTTCACTAGATATAGTGTCCGAAACCCAAAAGTGCACAGCACTCCTGTTTCACGGGACGATATCAGTATGCGGTGGTACCACAGATTTTCCAATACAAGAGATGGGGCGAGCCGCGTTTAAAGTGCGACAAATGTAAGCTCGACGAGCATATACTGGCTGCCAGTTTACGCTCTGTGAGACGAGTCAAGACGCACGAATATTAGAAGAAATTACCGTTTTTTTCCAAAATCCTATCCTGTGCAATTGTAACATGCCATCATCGCAATGAATCAGTAAATTTACCAAGTAATAGAATAACTTATCACAGGTAAGAACCGAAAAGAAATTGCGACACTGGGACTGCCTATAAACTTGGCGGCTCGTCCAGTCTTATTGTATATTCGGATGTCTGTGGGTAGTACCTACCTAGACGACTCAGTACCGAGTCTACCACCTATTACTAGTTCATATTGACATAACATCTTTAAATAAATAAATAAATAAAATATCTACTGACATTCACACAGCGCCATCTAGTCCAAGTTAAGCGTTAAGCCTGTATGGGTACTAAACAACGGATAAACATACATATATACATTTTTTTTTGTAAATACCATACATAGAAAACACCCAGACCATTACAAACAGACATGTTCATGCACACAAATGTTTGTACTGCCCGGGGATCAACCCGAACCCTTGGTGTTGCAGCCGACCTCTCAACCGCAACACCAAATGGGTCGTCTTTACGTCACTAGTTGATAGCAATTTTTGGGATTGCTATTATTATTATTATTAAAAGTTGCTAAAAGTAATTTTTATATTCGTTTTGTGTTTTTGTGGAAAATTGTGTGAATCCGGTTTTTCGTTTTGTGTGTTTTCGGCTTTAAGTGTACTGTATGTTTATATTTATCTTTCTTTTTTTTCTAGTAGTTAAATTGTAAACTTTTGTCCCACTCACTTGCCAAAGGTACACCTAGAATATCATTTCTGCAGTAGGTAGTAGCATATGCTGAGGTTTATACTTGATTTGCCACAGGGATCTGATTTATGTTTATTTTTGTTCATTTTACTTTATTTGACATTATTTATTTGTGATCTTTGTGGCCAATAAATGTTTCATATATGATATGCTGTATCATAAAACGAATAAATAAAGAAGCTAACAAAATAAGTACCACGATTCTGTGATATCAATAAAAAAGTTGACTAATCTATAATCTACGAGGGTAATTAAATTGAATAAAAATAGATTTGGGTTTTTTATATAAATAGGTAATATTTAGAAATGAAATACGTGCATTAATTTTCTAGTGCTTATAATTTATGAATTGTATTTTAAAAATAATGCCTGTTTTTGTAGTAACGTCGGTTCTCATTGCAACTTAACGATATGTCTTAATCATTAAAGCAAGTACGGGAAACTTCTCCCAGTGTTCGCACGGTAAATACCAGATCTGAAATGGGAAAGGTTTTGGTTACAAAGCTTGGTCAGTTAAGACATTTTACTTAAGAGGAACTCTTTGGACTCAATACTTTAATAGCAGAACTGAAAGTATGTAGAATCATTATAATTTGAAATTGGAGTCAGTATACTTGGTATTTATTCCAAATTCATCTTTCGAGTTCAAACCTTCAAATCGGACAAACTAACCGCTAGAACATAAAAACGTCTGTTCCAGCAGTGGATTATGTGATTATGGTAATGTTAAAGTATAGATAATGATAAACTTATAATAATTGTTATAACAACAAAAGCTACAAAATTTGTGAAGTACAAAAAGTATCTAGTAGCATAATACTATAGGAATGATTTAGATATATAACAAAATTTAGTGTAGTTAGCCTAGATAGCTACCCTAAATCGACTACCTTGGGTTTAAATCCCACGAGCGCTGAGTGGGCATTTTAAGCTGCTAATACTATGTAGTACATAAAAAACAATTTAAATGCCGCAGTGGTTTTAAAGCTCTTATACCAGGGCAGGTCAATTTTTCCAAAGTCTAAAATATCTCCTTAATAGCGAAAATTGACCCCGACTGTAACTGTTTAAAAAGAACAATGTACATACCCTCGTTTCTGTACAGCATGGGTGCCAACTTCAATAACTTGGCCTGTGCAGTATTTACGCGTGCCTGTTGAAATGGTCTCACACTTTCTCCACTAAGGAGCGCCACGGTGGCTGCCATGTACTCGTAGGCGCGATTGTGGTGACAGGCAGGGGTGGTGCACCCAGGCTGGATTCTGCCTCCATTCATGAAGAAATCGATGTGACCGATAGGCGTATCTATGCCATTGATGTTACCGTTTGTGTGAATCCCTTCGACTAGTTGAGCATCGTTAATGCTTAGGCGTCCAATGTTCGAGGCCCATAGACTCCAGAGGGTCCAGCCTAAGAAAATAAAGTGAATTACTTATCTAGAAACGCCACAGATGTCTATGGGGTAAATACAAGTCTAATAAGTACAATAGATATATATATTGTCTCTTTGAACGCACTTCTTCCTTACGTCTGGTAATAATTCTCGTTAAACGTGATACGTGAATTAGGTGAACTATGTGGTAGTTTTATTGTGTTTGAAGGTGACAAATGAAAAATACTATATCACCAGATAACGTAGTCACTGACACCATTACTTAGATTTGATACAATTTAAAATACTAAAATATACCTGTGATCTTTCCCAGCTGTCCATTAAATTGTCTTCCAGCATAGCCACAGACGTGCGCTCCAAGATTGAAACCGATCAAGTGTATCTGGCTCAGTTGGAAACCGGCCCCAATTAACGAGTTTATCAATTGTCCAACATGGATGCCAATGCTTGGAACAGCGATTGATGCCATGTTAAGGTTCAAACCGGCGTATGCAGACCAGTCGACGACTATCACGTTGACGTTTTGATGCTCTAAGAATTCTGAAAATACTCACATGTGAAATTGACGCTGGAGTGTTTTACGTATACTAGATAGAAAGCAGGGTACAAATGACGAAGCACGGAATTAATAACGAATAAACACATTTTATTCAGGAAAATAACAATTTAAAAAGAATAGATTTTTAAAAATTGTTTGCGATGTGCGCCATCTTAAACTGTCTTTAATAGAAATAAGCACAAAAGATTTAAATTTGGTGGCCCAATCGTTATCAAATGTCACTGCATAGAAAATTACAAAGCACCAGTAAAAACACAATATTATAAAAAAAAAATAGAACCTTACACAAGAAAAGAATGCCTTAACTTATACAGATGCTATTCTCAGTGATAATTTGCAAATTGGAATTTTAAACCCATTTCTACTAAACAAAAGATAAATTCAAGTACTGTGTTGGACAGTGGAAAGTGGCGCGAATCAGCAAAAAAAAACAGTATAATCTGGCAAATGTATTGTTTTTATTATTCTTAAAAGTAGTCTACTTACCTTCTCTTAAAAGTGGATTTAGGGTACTGAAAGCGCTCCCTTCAAAACCATGAACAATGATAAGTGTAATACGGCCAGAGTCCAAATTTGATCCTGCTATGGAACTTGCACTCGGCACAATTTCTTGAGACGAGTATTTGTTTTCCCTTTAAAACCAAAATAGGTTGAGTGAATATATTAGTTTATTTGTTTTGTGTCGTATACAATATTAGACTTTGTTATAAATAATAGAGATTTGGAATGGCAAAATAAAATAATGCAGGTGTATAAATTTAAAATATCGTAGCTAACTTACTTAGGGGCTGTTCCGTATTTTCTTTAAGTAGTGCCTCGGGTATACTATTTTTGAAAATGTTATGAGTTGTGATGGGTAATTTTGTGAAGGTTTGTATAAGTAATTCGAGGTCGTTGTCCAAGATCCATATAATTCACATATTTGATCACAGAAGGCATTCAGTTATTTCACAGTCATCCATGTTTTTAGCATAAACTTATAACATACTCGTTATAAGTTTATGCTAAACACTACAATGCGCTTGAAGTCTCCATAAATTATATATTATGATAACAAACGTTTGTTATCATAAAAACAAGATTGAGAAGGCCTTTATCATGATATCGATGATGATGCGTATAGTTAATTGCATTTAGGAACACCTCCATTGATATTTTTTTCCCTGTACGCCGATGCATAAGTGTAGGTGTTCCGAAGGTGAAAACAATAGACAAATTAATCCAAACAAAGGTATTTGCAAATATCTGTAAAAATAGAGGCTGATGTCTCTAACGAGCCCCAGCTCCAGCCAGAATATAATGGCAAAACGTTGTACAATCATGGAGTGAGCCTTCAGTCCAACAATAGACTGTATCGGGTTGGGTTAAGACAGTAAATTAAATACTTACGGTGTGTATACAAAATATCTGTTCATGCTGCCCATTCTTGCTGATCTACTGTAATCAGCAGATTGGGCGAAAGCTGAAACAAAGTGAAATACGTAAGTTTTTCTGGGGTAAAAGATGGTAGCGAATTAAAATGAACAACGTGTTTAAGAAATCGAGTTATTGCCGTGAGATATTGGAATATAATTGTGTACTTTTGTATGAATGAAAATCAGCTTCATTTACGTTGATCTTTTACAGTATTTTTTGGTTTTATTTAATTTCAAACACCTCGTCTAGCCTGATCTAATTATGTGTAATATATATTTTCTAATTTAACATTTAGTAACTAATATAATAAAAATATATGTCCACATATATGTCCCTTGAGCCGACTGGTATTTCAAGAGACGATGGCAAAAAGCCGGATGGCATGAGTTTGATTCCATGGAGGATGGGCCGGGTGCTGGTATGGGATGCAACTTGTGCAGACACGCTGGCCGTTCCCATCTACATGTAACAAACAACAGAGCTGGTGCGGCTTGTGAAGCGGCTGTAAAAGCCAAGCATACAAATACAAGGGTCTGCTCCGAATATGATTTTGTTCCGTCGGGTCGAGACCTTGGTCCATGGGGTCCTAGTGCTTTAGGCTTTTCAAGAAATTTCCAAAAGGTTAGTCGTCGTCACAGGTGACCGAAGATCTGGCAGCTACCTTGGACAAAGAATCAGTCTGGCAATCCAAAGGGGTAACGCTGCCAGTTTTTTCGGAACCTTGTCGAAAGGGACTTCTTTTAATTATATTTTTTAGTTTTTTTAAGGTTTAAGATGTAAATATTTTAGTTAAAGTTATATTGACTTAATTAGTTTTATCAAATTTTATAGTTTTCTTTGAACAGTTGTAAAAATATATTAAAAATGTATATAACAGATCAATCTATATTTAATAAATTAATTACAAAACCCTAATTACAGTACCCTTTACTCGTACTACTCGTAACTCAGTTTTTGGCGCTGCAGTAGATCCTACCTAGACAACTCAGTACTGAGCTTACTAATTAGTGAACCGTGTAGTTCCCAAATTCACTATTAAGAAAGCTTATCTCTGTAATAAGTAGAATGAATGCTATCATTTTCGACGAATCTATTCTATACTTCCCATTTCATGAAGTGTTGGCTCGACTTTGTCATTCGTAGAACCTGTGGTATCTTAACGATAGATTTAGAATTAGCGCGCTAATATCTATATCTATGATCTTAACAGAGTTAAATTTAATCAACAACATCGTTTATTAAGTTCTGGGTTATTGAGTAACTTGAGATGTGAGGTCAAGTAGGCACAAAAATAGAGTGTTTTTTTTCATTAAGTATCAAATATGGGAAAAATATTCGGCGGATTATATTATTTTTAAAACCGTAGTTCAAAATTGCATAAAAATAACGCTATTGTTAAGTATCTATACGCCAAAAACTTACATTTTCACAAATGTGACTCCTATTAAGTACAATATTATATGTCAGAAGTATCAATATTTACATGTGCAAAAAATCCATATCCAAAAATAAGGCAAATTGTGTGATATATTGTTTGGTTTATATAGAGTTACGTACCCAAGAAGGCAACGAAGCACAAAAATCCTTTCATCATGGTTGTTGATGCCGCGTTCAATGGATACTGTACTATATCGGAACTGGCCTATTTATTTGAAACACATTTCTTATATCAATAAGATAGGAGAGCGATCTAATCGATAATTTGTGCCATTGCATTATTGATTATCTGAATGATAATCAAATTTTTATTATAATGACAATGTTATACAAATTAGTCATTCAATAGGTAATGTACCGGGGTAGGGCTTGGTTAAAATTTTATAGATGATAGTTAAAAGATTAAATAAATTAAAGATAAGGTGCTGATAAACAAATAAGAAACGTGCGAATTTTTCACATTGATATGATCAAAATCCAAGCATTTGCACGACCCATTTTGTGTAATGGTTGCGACGTCGGCTACTGCACCATGTCTCCCTAATCGAACCCGGACCCTTGGTGTAGTCGACAACAAACTCAACTGCTACACCAAATGGGTTGTGTAATGTGGCGGTCACAGATTTCCCAATACAGGAGATGGGGCAAGCCGCGTTTAAAGTGCGACAAATGTAAGCTCAACGAGCATACACTGGCTGCCAGTTTACGCTCTGTGAAACGAGTCAAGACGCACGAATATTAGAAGAAATTACCGTTTTTTTTCAATATGCCATCCTGTGCAATTGTAACAAGCTACCATCGCAATGAATCAGTAAATTTACCGAGAAATATAATAACTTTTCACAGGTAAGATCCGGAAAGAAATTGCGACACTGGGACTGCCTACAAACTTGGCGGCTTGTCCAGTCTAATTGTATATTCGGATGTCTGTGGTGGCGGTCGTAGCATAAAACCGGCTTAGCCGTCAACTCGAAGTACTAAATCTGTGTACGAAAAATGTCTGGTGAGTGTCGCATCAGAGTGATGTCGAACTACAACGTTTCGCACTAGCGTTATTTCGATGCATGGTGAGTTGCACTACAGTTATGTCGCACGAGCGTTAATTGCACAACCGTTTGTTGCACTCAAGTATGACACTCTCAGCAGAAAGTATATATTATATATTGAAAATTGTATTAAAATATTAATGATAAATAAATGTTAAATAACATTGGTTAGTACATAAAATACTTTTGTGAAGTCTTATTAAGAGTTTACTTCAGTTGCTTTTTTAACTGATCTTTATACTAAGAAGGGTTTTACCGAAATCCGTACAAAGTGATGGATTTGCCGAATTTACTACTGCAATGTTCGTGAGGTGTAAACTCGACATGGAACTATTATCTATTGGCCAAAAAGATGACATCAAATTCGAAACATAATAATTTCGGCCAATGCCGAGATTTTCGTAACCCGAGTTGACGCTGAAACCTAAAACCACGTTAGAAGGCGGTTTAGGACCTTTGACATTAGGATTGGTCAGATTTTTATTAATATGAATAAGTCGATTGGAAGAAGAAGTCGGTTAAAAACAGCTATACCACATGTATTTTATTCTCAAGAAATAATTGACATTGAGGTATGCAGATGACCTTTTACCAGTCTTCCTCAAGTCAGGCAGTAAATATTTTATTACAGTAACTATGTATGTATATGTTATTGATGCGTCAAACAATGTAACTAGAAAACTAATAACACTCGTACGTTGGTACATAAATGGTGTTTCAATGTGACGCCGATCAACTAAATCGTCCTTTTGAACTTTTCGTATGTTCCGGATGGTTATTTCGAGGTCGTGTGACATTTGGCCGATAAGGGTCGCAATATACCCGACCTGATGCCCGCCTTCCTAGAGATGTGTCAATCTTTGCGGAGTTTACATAGGACATTCCAATTGAAATACATTAAAGATAAGAATAACACTCCCTGTCTGACTGGTTATATGTTGTATGGCATATTTTATAGATACAAGTGAACAATTAAAAAAATAAAAGGAATGTTTATTCACACAGAGCCATCTACCCCCAATTTAAACAAGGAGCTTGCTTGTACTAACTACGGAGAAACATACTTCTTTTTTTTATTAAGTGCACACATGTAATACATAGAAATACCCTGGCTAGTGATATAATGGTCACACATGCTTATATAACAGCTCAAGGATCACGAATTATTTGAATTCTCGACCATTTCACCTCAATTTTTTTTGGACTTACGCAATGATCGTCTGATGGCGCCGCTTACTGGGTTACATGTACTTCGAAAAGGTTTATAGGTCAATAGTATGGGTTTGACGCATACAGTAAGAAACTTGGCAGAAAGTCGGTGTTGTCTGTCCAAGAGGGATAACTAATGCGGCCTTCTCACAGCTGACCCAAAATTACTTGGCATCGGATTATTGCTTAATAAGGCTATATATTCCTTTATAATATACATAGTCGAATATACTCATTTATAAAGTCTTAACTAAATTCATCATCATCAGCTCATTAAACGTCCCCACCAAGAGGCACGAGCCTTCCCGTATAGGTGATTAGGCCTTAGTCGTCCACGCGGGCCCAGTGCGGATTGGACGACTTCACGCACAACCTTTAAATCTTTCGCAAGCGTGCGAAGGTTTCCTCAGATGTTTCCTTCACCGTAAGAGCGTCGGATAAGGGCTGTCTTAACCTGCTTATTAGTGAGGCAGTCTTCTTCCGATTAAATGCCACTGTGTGAATAAATTATTTGTATTTAATAATATCACTGTGTCAGGAGGAATCTAAAACGCCAGGAATGGCGTTTGACAGTCTATCTACATAGCAATAGTCTAGGGATGTTGACTGGGTCCTGGAATCATTTAAATTATTTAAACATTTTCCTCATCCCTATTGGCCTTTATTGTATTTCGGAACTTTGACAACTGTAAACTATAGTTCCAAAATATGTGCATTGAGAGTAAGTTGCTATAACATTCAATATAATATATTTTTCATTTGTATTAAATTAACAAATGAAATTTTGTATAATGCTACTAATAAAGAAAAATATTTAAACAATTACCGACACTTTATGTCCTAGTATAATAACAAATAATAGAGACACGTTAAGGAGACGATTGAAGTCAATGGTTTTGATTGTTTAAATCAGGTTATTTGAATATAGAAAAAGGTTATCCAAAAAATTTAACTGTCATACATAACATTTAGATAAATAACATAATGACAGAGAATTTGTTTGTCTATTCTTTGTCCGTAAATCGGATAATTTAAAAAATAAAAAAGTTAAAAATATATTGTACTGTTATACCATTGAGGTACATATATTAAATCTATGTGTTATACATAATAAAGAGATTGATTTGTATAAAATGGCACATAACTCCTTACAAGTTGTAGTAAATTGATCGTCCAATACATTTAGTACACATTTTTAAAGTTTGAAGATTTGACCGATATTTAATACCGTAACTTTGATGTAGAGTTCATAAGGCGCACCTAAATTTATTTCTAAGTCTAAGAACATAACGTATGGAAATTATTTCATTCAACGGATTCCGAGATCACCGATTAAATTTCAATTACTCATGATTAAATCTAAACAAGAGCTTTCAATAAAATATCGATGTAT